>JANKOD010030008.1:0-16168 GCA_026284645.1 Erythroxylum acuminatum | reverse complement strand
CTCAAGATGCTGCCATTTGTGCCCTACTAAATCAATCCACATTTCACATAATAATTGGTCCAATTGTCATTTAATTACTAATCCATTTGTCACACATTTAAGTAAGCCAAATGTCACTCAATTTAAGGCTTAATCGTCCAAATTTTTCATGTATCAATTTATCCTACCACTTGACATTTGTCCTAGTCCAAATGTACATTTTATTTCGTCAATCTGTCAATTAATCACAATTAATTCCAATTCACTAATTGACATCCAATCATACCAAAATTCAAGATATACCAAATCACAATTCACATCATTTTCACTTAACATTTTTCATACCCTGGGAAATGTCAATTGAGTGCCATTTGTTTAAGTCACAATTCATGTATGTATGCTCATATCATGTCTTTGAATATAATTATAATAATCATGTCACAATTGGACCAATTTCGCTTTACATGCTAACACTTATATAAGTCATATTTCTAACTCTTTAAATATCTCAATCATTTGAGAGATGGGATGCTACAATTTTGGTGGGTAAAAGTAATTAGCTTTGTTAACGTAGGCATTGGTAATAATCTTTACCGATGATTTATTTGCGTAGTAGAATATGTTTAGCTACGTTTTTTGTACATGTAGCTAAAGGTTATTAAAGACGTTTTAGGAAATGTAGGTAAAAAGTTTTTGTGATGATTTTGTATTTATAGCTAAAAGGTTTTGGTGACGAATTTTATTCTAATTTATACTTTCCTTTTACCAATTTGTTATTTAATTATAATTGTTAATAACATTTTTAATTATGCTATTGTTTTTAACATGGTTTGAATTATAATTAAGTCACTTTTTTAATTATTGTTATGGTGACATTGTTTGAATAATAATAAAATGAAAATGTTTCATAATTTGGCTTTAATTTATAGTATATAATCAATATAGTATAGTTTGAGAATGCAAAGGAAAAAAAATCTCTAAAGAGAAACCAATCCTATAATTAAAAGTAACTCTAATGTAAAAGAAACAAAAAGAAAAGCTCATGATACTTATGCAGTGGTTCTTTCAGCACCATAAATTGGCTTTATTTTCTGATCTTTAACTAAAATTTTCCACTAGAAACTAATATGATTTTTATTTCTTTAATTTTACATACATGCATGTAGACACACACACACACACACACACACACACACACACAATAGGAGCTAACAGATAATCAGGAGCAGCAGGGAGTGGAGTTGCAATCCACAGGTAAGTCCATCCAAAAGGAAAAGGAGACCTCATAACCTGTAGAACACTATAAGGGATTAGGACCTTTGCTGATGGAACACATAGTGGGGATGAATTAACTGATGGAACAATTTTCTAATGTTGTTGGAAGTCCCACTACAGAGTGTAGGGAATAGATAGACCAAGATGTTCCAACTGGAAACCTTGCAGATCCGAAGGCCCCTACCATAAGTCAAGTAAGTACAAATCCTTCATCTCTTAATTCTAAATTGGTTCCCGATAATCCTGGTAATTCTTCTTATTTGAATAATGTTTGCTCGTCATTGCTACCTAGGTGGCCTTTTTACAACAATTTAGAATGTGCCTCTAATGCCAGAATAGTACTAGTATGGAATCTTGATAGTTACCTCTGTAAAATCCTGAGTGTTACTGATCAGTTTATGCATTTAGAGTTGTCTCCCAGAATCAGTGCCTCTCCTTTCCTAGTGACTTGTATATATGGGTTTAACAACCTTAATCATAGGAAGAAGCTCTGGAAAGACCTGTCAAATCTTAGCCTCTCCATGTCCTATATGCCTTGGATAATTACGGTTGACTTTAATGCTATTCTGTTCTTGCAGAAGGTAGATCCTATTAGTCACTCAGCTCTCAAAATTATGAGTGACTTTAGGCAATGTGTTAGTGGTAATGCATTGTATGATCTTAACTCCAGTGGTCCTTGTTTTACTTGGAATAACAAACAAAGTGGAGATAGTTATATTGTTAGGAAGCTAGATAGGACTCTCATTAACTCGGTTTGGAGCTCTAATTTTCCAAGATTGTATAGTGTCATACATTATTCGAACATTTCAGATCATTCTCCAGTAGAGGTTAGACTTGGTTGTTCCATCCAGAAAAGAGCCTCTCCTTTTAGGTTCTCCAACTTTCTTTCCTTTCAGCCAAATTTTCTTCAGTTAGTTGAGGAAGCTTGGTCTTCTCAAATACAGGGGCCCTATGTTTTGTGTAGTGACCAAACTAAAAATGGTCAAAAAAGCCCTCAAAGCTTTTAATTCTGGATAGATTGGAGATGTTAATGATAGAGTCAAAAATCATCAATAAAATCTTAACTTTATACAAGATCAATTGAGGCTTTTGCCTAAGTCTAATGTGTTGCCTGTTAAGGAATTAGAGGCCATTAATGAATTAATTAGAGCCTTAGAGGATCAAGAGTCCTTCTTTAAACAGGCATCCAGGATTAAGTGGTTAAAGGAAGGGGATAGGAATACCAAATTTTTCCATAACTCCCTCATTGCCAACAAAAACCACAATAACATCCATTTTATAGAGGTGGGTAATGGAAGAAGGATAGTAGACCACAAAGAGATAAAAAATCAGTTTTTTGAATTCTTTCAAAGTTCTATTCGTAGTCAAAAGTCTCTTCCTTCTTCAAAGGACTTTGTGGATAAACTGTTTACTCAAGCCTTACCTGAAAACCTTTCTAACTCTCTTATAGCTGAAGTTTTAGCTCAAGAGATTAGAGAGGTGTTCAACTCTTTCACCCCTAACAAGGCTCCTGGGTCGGATGGGTTTAATGGTTTTTTCTTTAAACAAACATGGCACATTATAGGGGGAGATATCACTAGGGCCCTCCAAAATTTTTTCCATCATGGAAAACTTCACAAAGAGCTTAATTCCACCTTTATTACTCTAATTTATAAAAAAGTTCACCCCTCCATAGTCTTTGATTATAGGCATATGTCTTGTTGCAACATCCTTTACAAGGTGATAGCCAAGATCATTGCTAATAGGATTAGAGAAATTCTTCCTCACATTATTAGTCCTAACCAAAGTGCTTTCAATAAAGATCGGAGAATTGGGGATAACATCTTGTTGGCCTAAGAAATTTTCAAGAACTACGACCTCGTTAATAATCAGAAGAGAGGTGCTTTCAAAATTGACCTCCAAAAAGCTTATGATTCCATTTATTGTGATTTCCTCATTAATGCTTTAGATGCTATAAGCCTTCATCCTAAGTTCATAGCTTGGATCCAAAAGTGCATTTCATCCTCTTGGTATTCCATTATGATCAATGGATCATCTTCTAAGTTTTTTAAAAGACAATCAGGACTGAGACAAGGAGATCCTTTATCTCCTTTTCTTTTTATTATCAGTATGGAATTTTTTTCTAGGAGCTTAAATGATTGCATAGCTAAAAGTCCTTCCTTCAAATACCACTGGAAATGCAAAACCCTTAAATTTACCCATCTCTTGTTTGCTGATGACCTACTGTTGTTTTGTTCTGCTGACATAGGTTCAGCTTAAACCTTGCTCAATTGTCTAAAATCCTTCTCTAGATTTTCATGAATGGATATGAATCCTTCCAAGAGTCAGTTTTTCTTATCTCATGACACGGATCACTTGTCCAACCAATTGGAACTAATGTCTAGCCTTAGGAAAGGATCTCTCCCCATTAAGTATCTAGGAGTTCCTCTCATTACAGGTAGGTTATCGAGGAGAGAGTGCTTACCCTTATTGGATAAGATTGATGCGAGAGTTAACAAATGGACCCATAAGAACCTTCCTTATGCGGGTAGATTACAATTGGTGATTTCTGTCCTTTCATCTTTTCAAGTGTATTGGGCTTCTCACTTTATTCTCCCTTCGTCTGTCCTTAAGGAAATAGATGCTAAACTTAGGAATTTTCTATGGGCTAGGAAGGTGGATCTTCACTCTCAATCAAAAGTTAAATGGAGTGACCTTACTAGATCGAAGAGGGAAGGAGGGTTAGGGATTAAACATTTGCAAACCTGGAACCTTGTATTGTTAGGAAATAGGATCTAGTATTTGTTTAATGATAGAGAGGCTTTGTGGGTGAAATGGGTTCACACGATCATTTTGAGAAGGAAAAATTTTTGGTGTGTACAACCTACCAATAGTAGTTCTTAGAGTTGGAGGAAAATCTTAAGTGTTCAGGATAAATTGGGGAACCAATTCAGATTTAGGATAGGTAATGGACATTCTACAAGCTTATAGCAGGATCCTTGGCATCCGAGGGGAATCCTAAAGAACTTACTTAGCACCAAGGGAGATCAATGGATTGGGTTTTCCTATGATAACAAAAGTTTCTGAAATTATCAGACATAATGAGTGGAGGTGGCAGGATTTTCCTATAGAGATCATTGATAATTTTGAACCCATTTAGTACCAACCAAATAGTTCTCCGAATTATTTGGAATGGTTACCTAGCCCTTCAAAAAAAACACCAATGGCTCAGCTTATAACCTCTTGAGACCCACAGCCTAGCTAGTTTCTTGGCACAACCTGGTTTGGTTCAAAAATAATAGCCCAAGGTGTTCATTCATTCTTTGGTTAGCAGCCCTAGAAAAACTTCAAACAAGAGATAAACTTCCCTTTCTTTATATTGCTAACCATTGTTCCCTTTGTCTCTCGAACCTTAAATCTAATGAGCACTTGTTTTTTAACTGCTCCTCTAATTCCGTATGGGAACATTGCCTCAACTACTTCCAAATCCTCATTCCCAACTCATCTAGCCTTCAATCTATCCTCAATTGGTTTCACCACACATCTTCACAGAATAACTTATTTCCTATTCTATTGTCAACAACTGTATACAATATTTAGACTGAAAGGAACTCAAAAACCTTCAAAGATGTAGCCATAGAAGTGGAAAGCTTACAAGCCAGGGTAATCTTTCAAGTTCTGGAGCATGTCGGCCCAAACACGTTGAGAGGTAATTAGACCAATTATGCACTAACATTGTCATGCATCCACATGCATCTCCGAAAGCATGAAGCTTTGATAGGCAATGATTTCATAAAGACTCATTTTCTATGGAAGCTCCTGCTGAAATGGTAGAGACTATGGCGACAAATTTGACAGTTGTATGCTAAATTATCAATCCTTCTACTAAAATAGATTGCGGTTTGGATCTAGGTAGTATTTATATGAGTTGACATGTTGTGATTTCTGGTATAATGCTGGGAAGGATACTGCTTTGAAAGTGTAACGGTAGCAAATAGGAGAGGAGTTTGAGGGTAGGGGAGTATGTTGTTGTTATTGCACTACCTTATGTATTTTGAGTATTAAGAGATTACCTACATATAATCTCCTTTTAATTCTTTATAAAAGTTACTGATTTACCAACCAAAAAAAAAGATATCACTTTAATGATCACTGCGTGAGTCATAATATGAATAATCTCGCGGTCCTCGATGAAAACATTGTGCTTAACAAGGGCGTTTACTTGTCAAATATACTCATTAGACGTAGTATTGAGTACTGCTGTTAACTTTTGACCAAGTGATAAAGTTGTATTCAAGAATTTCGATTAACTTTTGTCCAAGCGATAAAGTTGTCTTCAAGAAGTCCTATTTATCAAAGTTATCTGAATTTTTTTTATAGACGTAGTGCTTACAATATAGTCATTTAAAAATATTTTTTATCTTATACATATTTATATGGATATAATAAAGTCTATATGATAAATATACATCATAAATGAAGTTATAATAAGATCAAAATTATGAGATTTATATTATATTTAAGTATCATCTTTAAATTGTTCTTAATTATTGTTATATTGAAACTATATATTGATATAATATAAAAGACTAGAATGTATCATGTTTATTCCTTTTAAAGGAAGTGGTCGATTTCATAGATTAAAGTATGCAGATATTTAAACAAACATATGGGTATTTGTTATAAAACAAGTTTACTAAACTAATCTCATATGAAAATTTCTTTTGGAGCATATTGCTTATATGTCTATGAAAATTCTCATGTGTGATGATCGTATAAGTGATCATTTGATTTGATGTCACTAATGTATATCTTATAAGGATTAATATGGTTTGATACTACTTATAATCTATTCCAATCGAAGGTAGCTCAGTCGGTAATCATTGAATATAATATGAACTATATGAGGTAGTTGAATGATCAATATATGATTCATCATCTTAAAGTGATTAGGGAAAATGTTCCATTGTTCTCAATTTGTATTGATTCGAGAAACCCTTGTCCAAGGTGAAATGACACTTTAAATAATAATTTACAAATATCATTAACAAAATTAATTACTAATAGTGGTGAACTAATATAATTGGATCAAAATATAGTAGACATTAATTATATACTTTATATCTAATTAGAACAATGTATGATGCAATGATTTAATTATACAAAAAATTATACACAAAAAAATTAGTCAAAACTACTTTGACATTCTTAAGTATTTAAGTGTTCATGATGTATTATTAGACGTCAATCTTAATTTATAGATATAAATTATTTAATTAAAGAAATATAGATAAATTAAAGGAGTTTAATTTGTTTAATTCTAAATATGATTTAAAGTTATAATTTATATACATTGTCAACATATTTAGAAATTTAATAGTTCAACTACAACAATTATAGAGTTCACTTAACATGTTCTATGGATACTATTAGAGGTCAGATATCGCTAACGGTGGTTGAGATGAGTTAATTTTAGAAACAATTCAAAGGGAACAAGAAAAAAGGATCGTTTCAAAATAATGTATTAATTATAATTCATGTTTTATTATATTTTATATGCTAATATTGTCATAAAATTGAAATGATTTTGACTTTCAGAAAATAAAAAAAGATTATTATTATTCTGCTACGCTCTATCCTGTCCCAATTTTTCAACAATAACAACAGATTTTCTATATTCATTATTGATAAAACTAATAATATCTATCAAATTTAAGGTTAGCTCTTCTTGTTTATAGATGTCATGTGAAAAATGATTAACTTTTTGAGAAAAAGCGCACGGTAGTGTAAACTTAGTTTGAAGAATTTATTCACAAAGTAAGATTATGTTTCAACATTGTATTTGATAAATTCTAGGTTTAATAAAGTTATCCAACGTAGTGCACCAATTGTACTATAAAATTTGATTAATTGAAGATGAATAAAATAAAATGTCCTATACGTTTTATGGTAATTTAAATCTATATAGATCCATCAAATTTTCCGACTTGTTAATATTTAACTTAAAAATTGAAGCTCGTGATTTACATCCAAGATGGATATTATTACATTGATGTAGGGTAAAGAGAACGGCATTTGCTCTTTGTTAATCCAGTTACAAGTAATATTTTGAAAATCGAGCTGAGAATTAAATTAGTAAGATAAGATGTTTAATTTTAAAGTTTAAAAGATTTAATCTGTATTAAATCGTTATAAAATTAATATTTAGTAAAAATTATAGAATTTAATATAAGATTAAAGAAGGAGAATGAATATTATTGTCTAGGAAGTTCAATTAGAGAAAGAAACTATTAAATAAAAACTAATTAAGTTATTATAGTTAATAAAAATCTGTTAGTTTACGAAAATTAATTAATTAATTATATTTAATTTATAAAATAGTCACTTTTTGTATACAAACTTAATAGTTTAAAACAAATATTTGAATTGTATAATAATAAAATTATTTATGGACTATCCTGTCTTATACTAGAAGAGTCCAATTCTAATTTGATTAGATCTCCAGACAAACCTGAGGGGTGTGGTTGAGTGGAAGGGACTCATCTATCCTTAACCAAAGGTCAGGGGTTCGATCCTTGGTTTTAGGTATGGAGCAGCCTTAAATTCTTGGGTCAGCTGTCCCACAATGTTTGGGAAGAGTTGTGAGCGAGAGGATTAGGCGGAATTGGAGTCGATCTGTATCTCATGGCATCACTGAAGTCCTTAAAAAGCTCACGATTAATCCAGTTGGCACTCAATTACATATATCAGTATTCCTATAGTCTTCTCTTGCTTAAAAAGGTCCTTTTTTTCTTTTTCTGATCATCTTAATGTCTGAAAGGTCTACTCGATTTGCGCTCTTACATATACCGATTAGTTGCGTCTTGACCGATACATCATCAATGGATCGTTAATTCAATTGCATATATGTCGAAGGATTTGGCTCTTTTTCATTGGCTTATTAGGATTCCTTTCTTTCATCAATATCTTATGGTCTTTTATTCTTTATAGTAAGACTAGAATATCAATCTAGCCTTCCCATAATTTAAATATCTGCCTAACGTCCAAGACTATTGCTTTCAAATTTGTCCTGTTGCCTGTTTCAATCTGCTTTATTCATGTAGATCAGCA
The DNA here is from genome assembly GCA_026284645.1 of Erythroxylum acuminatum. Classification (NCBI taxonomy): domain Eukaryota; kingdom Viridiplantae; phylum Streptophyta; class Magnoliopsida; order Malpighiales; family Erythroxylaceae; genus Erythroxylum; species Erythroxylum acuminatum. Next base: position 7,825 of record JANKOD010030008.1, on the reverse strand, counting down.
TAATACTGGGCAATCCAAGCGTCAATGATCTTGACCTCAATCTTCCTTTGAGTGATCAACCATTCTGGATCAGTTTCGTTTGCTGAAAGTATGTCCAAGCAATGAGAACCTGCAATGATCACGGACTTATAAGTAACAACACCAACCTTTTTGATTTCCTAATATCTCTTTGATTGCCATTAAACTCATTTGATAATCAGGTTTTCCCCTTGAATTAATATATTAAGAAACTATTTAAAGACAATAAGATTTTCAGGTACTATATTACTTTGAATAAAAACTAGGCAAGATTAGTGGAAGTCAATAAATTTTATCGTAAACAGGAAATTAGAAAAGGGGTTGAGGTCAAACCGTTTGTTGTATAAACTGCAACAATAGAGTTTGATATGTCTTCCAGTACCCTGCAGTTGGACAGGCACAATGTTATGTATGGGAATACCTACAAAAACAATTAGGGTCTCCAACAAGATTACAGTTTCGAGGTCTCCAAGTGAACTGCAAGGGCGGAGAAAACAAAAAAGTGCTGCCACTTAGGTTAGGTACTATGCAGCTTCACAATTTTTCTAATACTGTTAACCGGATGTGCAGGCCGGTTTACATTAAATATTAATTTACAACAGCGAAATGGTGAAGGTAGGTGGTCATATACTTATACTTTTGAAAAGAATTGAGAGGTACGATGACTAAAATTATATAAGTAACTCGTGCCAGAACTTTTATAGAAGGTTATATAAAGGTATTTGAAATATGTTAAGTAGGAATTTTAAAAATCTTGCATATCTAAGTCCTATGCAAGATTTTTAAAAAATATTGTGAAATTTTCAAGATGTAAATACATTACTCTTTAACAACAATGAATACATTAATAAGAGAAAATATTTATAATTAAAATTTCCTAAGTGATCTTTTAACATTTTGGATGAAAGTGTAGTTACTAACTTATGATCTAAAACACATAATTTAAGAAAAAATTTAAAAACTTCTATGTTTTAGAATAAAAACTCAAAACTTTAATTTGTTGGACCAACTCGTTTCTAAGATGCTTTAATCTTATGTGATTGCACATTGAATTTTGTGAAAATCATCAAAAACCCTTTTTTCCTTTGTTTTACCCGCCGATACTGTAAGGATCTCTGAGGCCGTTGGAAAACACAATGTTGCTACCGAACTCCTTGAGATGTAATTTAATGTCCTGCAATTTTCCAAGACTAGGGATAATTAGTTGGAGATAAATTATATAGACATGTAGCAAAGAAGGAATATCTATGGATGCCATCATAACAGGTGATAGATGTGGCCAGAACGAGAAAGGGAGGAACAAGGAACGTTACATGGCCCCCATAGTAAGTTGTGACCCAGTGAGATCGAGGTGTGATGTTATATTTAGTCCGGCAGTGATGGATGAAGGGTTGTGGATCATAATTAGAACTTGGAAACATTGTATTATTGCCATGGCTTATTGGTATTGTCATCTCACTGCATCTCTGTTCACAAGAACCAACTTCATTTGTCAAGTCAAAGTCAAGGGTTTTAAAGTTCCTACCCTACTAAGATTATTAGACAACTAAGAGCATGAAATCTCAACGGATGTTACAAACTGGACTGCGAAAATACCATTAAAGCTAGATGCTTTGGAGGAACATATTTAGCTACACTATGAAGAAACTAAGAGAATATGTACCTGCCATTCCCAACCCTCGTCTGTTTCAGTGAAATTGGTTGGCGGATTAACGTAGCATGGCTGTATTCCTTCATAAGCCACAACTCCGGCAAATATTTTGCTAAGAGTATCATTTCCAAAAGCAGCACCGTTAATTCCATTGCAAATAGCATTAACTGGATAAGTAGGTGGTCTGTCGTATTGAGCAGCACGACAGTACGTTCTGTCCAGATACTTCTTGAGCCCAGATGAAGACTTTAAAGGACTGCAACAACAAAATATATTAGAAAATAAATTGATGTACCACATGCATCACTAGTATGATTACTAATTATAAGAGTGTTATTTTGTACCTGCAAGTGTTGAACTTATCGCTTAAGATTGAAAGACCATTCTGCTGCAGAGCAACTTGGTCTATTACGTCCCATGACTGTTTTATAATTTCGTAGCATGTTTCACTAGCTTCCTGCGTAGGGACATATTATAGCTTAGCATAAGCATCTATATTTATTTCATGAATTGTACAAACTTTTCAACTTGTAATAGAATTTAACGGAGATTAATCGACAATGTTTAGTCCAATACTGCTGTAATTACCCGGAAATCCCTGGAGACGACAGAATAATATCCATCCGGCGGCGTTATATCGTCAAAATATAGAATTGGAGCGGACGAGGCCAGAGCTCCCAGGGCGACGTGGGGATATTTCAGTCGTAACCATGAAGCTAGCACTACAAGGTATTGACAGCAACCAAAAAAAAAAAAAGTCTGTTAAGCACATACCAACGCTAAATACCTATCAGACATGTGTGCGTAGATAGGTATCTGGTGACCTACTTCCACCATACGACCCTCCTATGACTATTACAGGTGAATTTTTAGCTTGGAACTCCTCCTTTATGTGAAGAAGAATTTCTGCATAGTCTGCAATAGCTTGTGCCGAATTGAAGTAACCCATAGTGCTTGCATTTCTCATAGCTTCTTCTCTTGAACCAAAAGGGATTGATTGCCCATAGTATCGATGCTGATGTGAAAGGAAAAGCAGGAAAAACCATGAAAAACAGAAGATAAAAAGGAGAAACATGGTGGACAAAGATGAAGACTACTTCCTTAAACGATTACAATCATCACCATACTTCTATGTAAACAAGGAGAGCCTTAAAATGCCAGGCGTTGTCTGTAAGGAATCCAACACGGGATAGAGCAGGATCCAACGGTTGTTCTGCGCCAAGATAAGCCAAAATAGGTGAGCTAGCATTTGCTCCGCCCCAATACTTCGAATTGATCACATATCTTTGTTGAAATGTTGTGTAGCTTTCAGGCCTGTAATTGAAGTGATCAAGAGTTTGGTTGTAATAAAATGTTCGGAAATCCTCTGAAACAGGAGCGGCAGCTAAAGTTGATTTGGACTCTTTGAGTATTAGAGGTCCTAAAGGATCGAGTTTTGGGGTGCCTAACCGTGTTGCATTTAGTGAGGTAATGACAACTAGAAAGATCAACTGGATACATTGATATAGAACTACTGGAGAATTCATGGTTTTTGTGATCAAGAAAATGTACATTCTCATCATTATATAGAGGTAGTTTTTTTTTGTCTTTGAGCTTAATTTCATTCGATATTGCCAACAATATTATATTCCACAAGCATAAACTGCATGATTGAAACTTACATTTATGTCTGCAACTTATAGTGTGAATGTAAGTTCTAATTCTACAACAACAAAGTCAATATTGCTTTTGTTGCAGTGATGTATACTTGTACCAAGAATAATAATAACGAAGAATTTTGGACCTTAAAATATTGGACGTGTGAGACAAGTGTTTGATTTGATTAAGTATGTTAACTGGTTATAATATAGAGTTTTGGGTTTTAATTTATTTTTATCAAATTCTAAATCATTTAGAGCTCTATTCGTTCAATATATGCGACTATTTTTACAATGATTTAAAAACTATTTTTCAATAACTAAATTGACGAACTCTCTCTAACCCAAATTCTACGATGCTTTAGGTTTTTCAATGTTTAACTTTTGAGTCTATTTTCTTATTTTGAAAATGACGAATTTATAAATATGTTTTGCTATTGTTACGACTTTGCAACATATCTTCTGATGTTGTTATAGCTCTAATCTAAACAAATTTTTATATCTATAATCGCATTTATCTCTGAGTTCTTGTTAGAAACAGCGTGCGCGTGAATTTGGGGTCTTAACTTGAACGTTCTTTCCTGTGGCCATAAGCTTCTCATCCAATTTTTTTTGATAAAGTTAGAATTTGGGGTCTTGACTTGAACGTACTTTCCTGTGGCCATAATCTTCTGGTCCAATTTTCTTTTAATAAACTTCTCATCTTTTTTTTTTTTTAACATAAACTTCTCATCCTTTAAATCATGTGGACTTGGTCAGAATAATACAGCCAACTATTATCATATTAGACGAGAATGACTTGCTCTAGAAGTAATGGAGGCCGGTAGAGGAGAATGACTTGTCTCTAGAAGTGAGACAAGTAAACTAACGTGCAATCGATGTAACCATGGCTTCGTTTTTTCTTGCTGCTTTTGCAACTTTTTGATGACGTGCCACAAATGACATAAGCCCATGACACCTTTTTTTAATGAATATGAATGATTTTCGCATGATAATAATTTTGACACCTAATTTATAATATAGTATAGTTTGAGAAAGCAAAGGAAAAAAAAACTCTAAAGAGAAACCAATCCTATAATTAAAAGGCAAATTTCTAATTAAGGTTTTTTATGACGATTTTGAAGATGACTTTTAGATCTACAACTTTTGTGAAGACTCTGAAGAGAGATTTTGTCATTTAAAAAGGCAAATTTCTAAAAGTGTATACTGTATGTCCGTTGTATATCCGTTAAACGGACATACACCTCCACGTAATAGACATACATGGGGTCTGGAGTGTTTTCCAGCCCCGTGAAGGTCCATTTAACGGACCTAATGTCGGTTTAACTGACCTATTGTTTATCTAATGGACATAAGTGAAACCTAAGCCCCTCCAAAGCCTCTCCAAAGGTTCCTACATACATTTTAACATCACTTTCACTCATAATCTTTTCAAATTCACCTCTTCTAGTGTAATATCACTTCATATCAATTCAATCACCAACCTTGTTTCATTAAACTCTCTAATCTATACTCATTTGATTCATCACTACAACTAATTCTCATCATTTACTATAACTGTCTTGTATATATATCTTATGTAGCATCACCAACTTATAATGATCATATCTCTCGACTTCGATATCCAAAAATTTCATACTTTATATCGTTGGAAAGCTAAGAGGATAAATTACAACTTCTAAGGAGACAACTTTTTCTAATTCAGCTTAGATTAATACAGTTTTTTCCCTGAAGTCATGAAAGACTTGAAAATGCCATGAACAACTTGGAAGGTCATGACCAAAATGCAATTATAATTCATTAACGCCAAAAGATAAGAGCTTTACAACACTTTAATGGGCATTACGAGCCACAATACAACATTTTGCAAAATCCCAAAATACAAAAGATACTTGAACCAATAATTGCTCAAAATGCCACTAAAGCCCTGTTTTACATAAATTAACTTCAACAACAAAACAAAACATGCAAATTCGGAGTGATGCCTTAGCTCTTGATCACTCGATCTCTTGTTCATCACCTAGAGATGGGAAGGAATGGGGTGTGAGCTTGAAAGCTCGTGGGTAACAAGTTTATAACGAATAACAAGCAAAACCATTCAAAATTGTTCATTGTCATAGAAAATTCTTATTGAATCATAAAACACATGATTCTTAAATTCTCAACCAAATTCACAATTCTAGGTCAAAGCTCATAGTTAAAATATCATCACGTAAACATAGCTTGTACATTTAACCATCAATGCAGAACACTCGAATTATGCACCATACTTGATAATTCAAAGATGTAATACACAAATAAATGGCTCGAGAGTTTCATAGAACGAAATGGTGAAATCGAAGTTTACACCATGAACAAATAAGTCTACCTTTTGGAGCTCATATGCCACAAGCGGGCAGTCGGAAGAAGGCTCTTGCCAACGTGCATGTGACTAACAAAATGGTTCCTATCTTGCCCATACAAAAGCACATATTCATGCGCAATTTATATCATCAAATGCTCATAGTTTCATGCTTTTTCCTCTTTTCATTTATACAAAATGCCATGAGATTTTTCAAGGCATAACATAAAATGTTTCAATGCATTTCCATCTTCATTTCACAATTCGTTAACAAAATTCATACACCGACATATAAGAATTTCTCAAATCATTTAAGTACTTAAATCATGCAACATTTATAAAACAATTGAAAATCATTTAATTCTCTTACTTTTTGAAAACATAGTTATGGCTCATTAACTCAATTATAAACATGTAACCCACTTTGATTTCCTCGCTTAAATCTTTGCTAAAAAATGCCCCTCCTCTTGCTCCTCTTGCTTTTCCTTGATTCCTTTTATTAAAGACAAAATTTCCATTCAATAGGAATTCAAATTGGGAAACCTATAAGACATATTTACTAAAATTAATCCTAGAAAGCTTAAACCATACATTTTCTAAACTTCATGAACTAAAACTCTTCCAAAAATCCAAAAGGTCAAGTAATACCTTACTTTGAATCTTCACCAAATGAAGAGTTTCTTGGCTCTAATGAAAGCTATTCTCTTTCTCTACCTTTTTCTCTTCTTGAATAACCTCAAAATCTCTCTTGAAAACTAAGAAGGATGAAACCCTAGCTCAACTCTCTTCTTTTCTCTCAAACCACCAAAGCTCTCTTCTCCTCTCTTCTATTTTCGTTTTTTTCTCTCTTCTCTCCCTCAATTCACGTTTTTGCTACTTCCTTAAAAGTAAGACAACACTTCTTCTTCCAATTATGCCCTTAGTGATTGTAAAAAGTCCATTTTGTCCTTCCTTTAAAGCCTTATAACTTTAATGCTTAAGTAATCTTTCAAAAATGCCCTTGTACACATACACTCTCACTACTTTAATCCCATTAACCCCTGCAATAAATCCTACTAACTTTGACATAATTAAATAACTCAAAAATAGTTAATCTATCAAAACCTCAAAAATTATTTAAATCATGCTTAGTAATAATAATAAAAAATTTGGGGGCCAACATTCATACTGTCCCTTATCTGTTGAGGATACAGGGCTCTTTAAACACATTCAACCTTAGGCTCTTTCCACAATTGTCTGAGCTTTAAGCTCTTTTTCACTAGCAACATCAGTCACAATTGCCTTCATATTTCATGCATTGGAATGAAACACATTCCTCAAATTCGATCAATTGTGCACATTTATATTCTTTTTCATTCACAATTTTCATTTAACTTTTAGTCCGACATTTAACATTCAAGTTGAGAAACAAATAGTCAGTCACATTCACATTCAAGTAACACTTTCAATGTTCTATGCATACATCAAACTCTTTAGACATTTCATGTCTGGAATTCAGTACACAAATGTCACATATAACAATTCAATACAGTATCAAACAGAATAAATCAAGGTGAGACCATCTTAGGTTACTCACAGTACGCTCCCATATATGCTATTGCCTGGATGGTACGGCAATGTTGGAATGATGGTGTACGTCTTGAGCATTTAAATACACAGACATTGTACACATTACTAACTTGATCAATCAAATACATATTCAACTATACGTATATAAATGTGCCATGTGTAATGCATGCTCAATGACAGTCCAAGGTATGTTTCCTTGATCACAATTTATAATCGTTCAAATATTATCACTCGAATATGTCTTGTTAACACTTAGGTTAATACCTTAAATACACTTGATCATTCTCTATTCACTAACCATTCCAGCTTTTTCCTCAAAACAGACTTTCAGGTCTATTTTATATTATCACTATGAGAAGGAAAATAGTGTAACATTTTCTTCTAGACAATTGTTCCCCTGTGCCTTAAGTTTCTAATGACACCAAGATCATACAATTTGGTTCATTATTCAATGAGTTATGCTCAATATACTACAGACCGAGTACATTTGACATTTTGTCTAGGGCATGATCATACACTCAAAGTTGTACAACTTATATCACTCAATTCCAATATCCAAAAATTACAAACTTTATACCAATTGAAAGTTAAGATAACAAGCTACAACTT
>JANKOD010029689.1:0-16243 GCA_026284645.1 Erythroxylum acuminatum | reverse complement strand
GCACAGGCTAATCGTTCGTCTGTGTCGGATGCTTCCAGCCGTGCCATTGAAGACCCAGTGCTGCACAATCTCGAGTTTCACATTTTCGATACCGATCGTAATGGCACATTCATCGTACGAACACGATCCCTAGAGCCGGCTCTCTGATATGTTGTACCGTGGAAAGCGAATCCTACAAGTGCCACGGCGCGGTTCCATACACTGATGGTTCTCAATCAACAATATTCCTGTAACACATTGCCCCAGATGTGAATACAACGATGCAAGCACTGCAATTGAGACCCCCATCGCGCACCGGCTATTTCGCCGCCATTGACATCCCATTGCCTTGGGGAACATAAGGCATTCTGCTCAAATTTGATAAAAGTCGCGCTGCATGTGTAATTAGAGTGTGTTGGTTATGCACCGCTTTGGAAAAATCACTACGTCTTGGGAAAGACTAAGTGTCACAGAACTGGCAAAGAAGTTTTGCAGCTCGATCATAGTGCAGCTCAACATGACCTTATTCATAAGATACAGATATAGAGAAGGGTGGCATGGTCGATTTTGACAATGCCGAATCTCAATTCTAGGGAAGCGCGATCCTTCTCCTCGACTCCTCGACAGAGGAGACTGGTAAGAATAGGCGAGTGAGTCTCATGAAGAGATGTTCAAGATCCTAATCCAAGACAAATCTAGGAAAGTGCGTGAGGTGTGCTGGAGCATTGGCCGCCAGCAATCCTAGACTTGGAAACTACTTGAAAGATTGCATGCGTTGAATGAGCCAGAACTACATTCGATCGATGAAAGGGGTTAAAGAAGCAGTGAAATCGTCAATGACAATTACGAGACCGCCAATAGAGCATTTCCAGTAACATTGTAATGGATGAAAAGCCCGCGAGACAAGTTAAGTATCGTTGGACAGGGAGGACGGTGACTGGACCTCTCCGTCGTACGATCGAGTTGATACTCTTGGAAGCGTTGGAAGTGTTGGAAGTCGTACAAGTGCTCGAGAGGAAGATTGAACAAACCTGTCCTCGTAAAAAACACTTCTGGATTTTTTCGCTATACATGAGTATCCGGATAATGTAGCAAAGGATAGATCCAGTTGCACCCAGCCGACCGTCGAACTCCCATTGACTGGAGCCGACGGCCCGCCACCCATGGCAACATACAACAGATAGCCATGACGTGCAGTGCGTCCAACAGCACAAGGCACTGGCTCCGCGGTTTCAGTCGAGTCAAGACTGCCCGCGATGGTGTGGCGCTCGCGGGTGCCGTTCAAGCCCAGCTGCTCAACCGAAGTTGCCCGAGCCCGTGTCCAGATCAGCGCCCTTGCCACGGGTTGGCGAACTTGTTGGGCCATTTGGCGAAATGGCCTTGTCCGATGTTGGTGAAGCCCAGGGTCTGGTGTCGACTATGTGCACACTGTTGACGGTCGCGGGAGATGAAGACTGGGTTGGGCATGGGACCGGTGTAGTTGTTGCCGAGCATGACTACGGAGGCGCCGGTGTGTGTGTTCACGCGGTAGGCATCGCTGGTTTTAATGTCGGCCATGAGGATATTGTTGGGACGTTTGTAAGGTGGATGGCATTGTGCACAAGTCGTCAAGGTTGGTTGCATTGGGAATTTTGGCGAGCTTGGTTAAGAAGACGTTTGCGCCGCCGTTGTAAAAGTTGCCGGTTCAGATCTGGCAGGACCTTTTCTTTTTTTCAATTTTGTGTAGGTTCCACATGATTCAGGATGTGTACAAAGCATGTGACCTCGTTTTCAGGTTCAATGTTCCTTCTGTATTAGTGGTCTGGTGCTCCTCCTAGGATACAAACCCGGACAAACTGGTTGATTCTTAGAGTTTCGATGTTCATCAACCATTGAGTCGTTGGTCAGCATTTTTCTCCTGCTACAGGTTAAAGTGTCGGGTCCAGACTGTCTCAAACGTTGCATCTGCCCTGTCCCCAAACTTGACCGGCATGTTGGCCTGGTCCACTGGATAACCATTGTAAGAGTATGCCTGTCATCTCAACAGTGAACATGGTCAACTCATGATTTGTCGAATGAAGTTGCGAACGGGTATTGGCCGTATGTGATGACACACATTAAATATGGGTAAAAGATGTCTACTGGAAACTTATACACCTCCGTGCTTCAAGGGTGCTGCACACGAAGACTCGACGGCAGCAGAGTAAGTTTTCGTGGTGTCGTTGCTCAAACATATTGTGCAAGGGAGTGCCCTGGCATGCCGGGTACAACATCGACTCTGATTGCTGAATGACTATTTACAGTCGGCGCAACGCCCTGTTTCGGGTTGATTGCGCTATTTCAGTCGGGTTTTTGTTCACCGGAGTATTGCACCTGCTCGGTGTAGTGCGTTACGTGCCATCCTCCAAGGGTGATGGGTTGATGAGATCGTGTGTTTTGCCCAATGGCCTTGTTTGCCCAGATGCTTCGGTCAACCTCGGGTGGACTTAGATGTGTGGCAAGTTCACGACTTGTACCCTTGAAATAAGCGTGCATCTTGTCACGCATGAAATGCACAAAGCTCGGAGCTACTGGGAGGCAGAAGGCAAGAAATCCAAAACACATCTCGTACAAACATAGAATTCCCTCGGAAGCGAAATGCCAGCTTAAATCCACCGCGGTACTGGCGACATAGGAGTAGTATAACCGTACTGCTGAAGCCGCGCATGCCCTGATAACAGTCAGCAACTCATTTTGTCACAGATACATATAGTCGAAGGGGATGCACACAGGGCACCTGTTGCAAAAAGCCCAGAAATCTGTATCTTCTTCTTCATCTTCATTTGTAGCTTCCATATTGCCGGCAGTGGAAGCAACATAATTAAGACGTCTGAAACAACGTTCCAGATAGCCGAAGAGATGAAAAGAGTATCAGAATTCATAATACAATGTCCCGACACGAAAGAATTCCAGATTCTTGCAAGCGGGGAGCATTGTGTGAATACCAAGGTGACGTTAATAGTGTAGAACGTTCCAATTAAAACAATTAGGGTCCAGCAGGCAAAGAATAGGTAAGCGTGAAACTGTCGGACAGGGACGAAGATTCGAAGATATTGTAGTAACACGGCGATCTTAATGAGGGCGACGCTGACGCAGTATGTCGCTGGACTGATCGTAACCCACTTTTGTGTCTCGAGATAAGTATGACATGCTTATCCATTAAAACTCAGCACAGACAGCTTCCTTACCTCCATAACGTTGATGAAGTCTTGTAAGGTGATATCCCACATGTGCTTTCCTGCGCCGTACTTGATAACCATGATGGAGGTTGCGGCATCCACCAGGTAAAAGACCTGAATGAGAATCTCTAAGCAAAATGCTCTTAACTTGAGACTGCTTAACATACCCATCCACCTAGCATGAGGACTGAAACGGTCAGTTCTCCAGTAGTTACTATATTTAGTCCAGAATTCCTTACAGTCTTCAACATTGTATATCTTCACCAGATAGCAGCGTGTAAACAAGCGCATGGCCACAGCCAAGGTAATGATGAGCGTGGCCACGGCCAGCAGTGTGTATGTCAGCACATTTAAGGATGGTGGATGCTGGAAATCTGAGTGAACACTTGGTGGCGGCGGAGCTGCGGGTGAATTCAGAAGCTTGGTGATCGAAGGGTCGGATGAGGTACCAGCCATGGCGGAGAATCGACAGCAATCCGTCACAGTACTGCAATGTCAAGACAAGATAGATGTTCAACTGGCAATTTTTAAGACATCGGCTATTGAGCGAATGTTATGAGGAAACGAAAAGGGTGACAGGAGAGACAACGGCTGGGATACCTCTGGTCTCCGGTTGAAGTACATTAAGACATGTGCTTTTCAGTACGTAAACAGCATACAAGAGAGTTTTTAAATCTGCCCGATAGGCAGTCGTATACCCTTTGCACTAGGGAACGGCTGTGAAACCTTCTTTTTGGGAAGGATTCATTGCACCACCTTCGTAAGAGCCCTTCCCTTTTCACGGTTGGCTTTAGTATACAAACACATGACAGTGCACAAAGCAGTCTATTCGCAGTGGCTTAGGGATCAATCAATGTCTCTAAGGGATTCTGTAGTTAGTTTCGTTCATATGTTCTGTGGTTAGCAGAGTTACTGTTTGTCCCTATCGTGATCATTTCCGTTCTTTTGGGGAAGTTTCCAGGGTCTCTCCGTTTTCTAAAGCCAACACAGAGTTTGGTGGCGGTCGCTTAAAGAATCCTGAAAAGGGTCATAGCTCCATCACATGGGAACGCCGGATCAGCTGCTGCTCTTCGTAACTTTAACCTTTCGCAGCCAAGGCAATACGTGTTCCATGAGTTCTGGACGTGAGTGCGTTGTCGATGGGAGTATAGAAAAATCGATTCCGGCCTCTAATTATAAAAAGGTATAGGCCTTTTAGTTTAAAAAAAGGAAGTATCCACGTCCAACTCAGGAGCAATAAATTCTTGCACAGGTTTGCAAAACGTTGCATCCACTTTCCGGAAGTCGCCTGCAGTGCATCTCACAAGAGTCATTGTAAGATATTAGTCCAACCTTAAGTGTTGTAATATATTTCCTGCATGGGAGACTGAAGATATGCGGCACAAGTGCAGAGTGGAGATGTTTGCTCACTCCTATTTCACGGGGAACAGAAGTGAATCTATTTCTCTTCCTGGGACAGTGTAGCCATCTAATGTTCCCATTTAGTTTTTGAACGGGATGGAGAAATGTTGTATGACGTCGAACATCTGCTTGCTTATGTTCTAAACTCACGGCATGCATTTGCGATGTTGTTCATGCGATATCCTGCATGGTCGGCCGAGCTTCACAGTTCGTGAAACGTGATAATTCCACACTTGTCTAGGATCCATAGTGATCATCATCTAAGTTCGTAAATGTATGCTTGATAAATGCTAGTGAAAAGCCAAACCTTGATGTACTACTTTCGTCTCCTGAACCTCAGTGTATCATCGGAATCACAGTCAGAACCAATATCAGAGTCGCTATCGCATACCCTACCGCTTTGTCCTGGCTTTGGACCCTCGACGTTAGCAAGTAGCTGATCAGTCATACTCAAAGGTGGAGGGCGTTCGTGACTAGGTCTTTGCACAAACTCTCTCACTTCACGCTTCAGATGTGCCAGTCCAAATAAGTCGCATCTTTTGTACGACTCTTCCACAGTCAGCCAGTTATCGTGCTTTGAGAAGGGATCCCAATTTGAATAGAAGTCAACTCGTCTCATAACAATGACTGCGCACCATTGCAATGACGTTGCGAACAGTATGTATTGAGTAGGAGCATATCTTTTGAGCGCTGCGGATCTGCTTGGTTGAGCAGACTGTTGTAAATCAAGTAGCAATGTTCGTATGTCGTGGTCCGAAATTTGCATAAGACGATTTATGGGAGCGTAGAACCCTGTGTAACCGGCACGACCCCGAAGTTCGTACGCCCAAGGACAAGCAGATTCACACTTATCGAAGCCAATAGCTGCAATCAACTGCGAGAGGTTTACCAGTGCACAGGATTTGATGCAAGCTACCTGCATTTCGACATCGCAGACCAAAGTTTTTGAATCAATGCTTGAGGGTAGTAAATCTAATATTTCGCGCCATCTGCTACGCATGGGGGCAGCGACTTTTTTGAGCTGACTTCGACGTATCCAAAGTGCATCTGGGGGAAGCTGATGTAGAAGGTCAAGGTCTGTATCGTATACTATGTTCGGCCGAGATCGCAAAATCTTGTCCCATAGTCCTTCAAGATCCTCTCTTCTGAAAACAGGCTCTGTTCGCCCTGTGCTGTAGCGGCCGTTCTGGTAACTTACGGGGATCTTGACCGCAACTCGGGTAAATCCTAAGAAGGCATCGTCGTTACCAAGAGTCAGGTTTTCAACATAATTTGAGAGCTCTTCGATTCGTATGTCTGACTGCTGTGCCATCTCAATGACGTTAAGAAGTAAAGGATCCATGGGTTTCGGCAGATCATTGAGTCGAACAGGCTTAGTGTTGCCCCGACCGACTTTGTCTTCTTCGTATAGGCGATACCTCTGGAGCAGCTCCAAGATAGTATCTGCAAGCTGACATAGATCTTGGCACGGTCGGAAAGGAGGCGCTTCTGTATCGTTCTCTAGCACTCTCTTATACCAGTACCCGTCGAGCTGTACGACGACAGCGTTCAATGCAAAGTTTTGTATGACGAAGCGCGGTTCAACACAGCCATGAACAATGCCCTGGGAATGCCTCTCCAAAATGGCGCTGAGTAGTTGTCTGAAAGCTATGCAAGCTCCGGTAGTATCAAGATACTGAACACTTTCTGCACCGAAGTAGTGTTGTACTAGAAGACCAGCGGACTTGTCAAAGTCAAGGACAGTTGCAAGGTGTGGATGAGGTGGATATAGCCGGAACCTGAGGTAAAACAAGGCCAGATCCTCGTGATACATCTCCTCAAAACGGTGGATCAAATACCGAGCTCCAACTGAAATTGCGCGACTATTAGGACAAGCCCGGGCGCGAATTGCATAACACGCTGTACTAGACCATTCCAGTCGAGTGAAGTCGAGTACGTAATAGTTCGTGACACTGTCCTCCAAAACTTGGCTGCGACCTGAGAGATCTGATGAGCTGCTACTGTGAGAGCCTATACTGAGCTCTTCAAGTGTATTCTCTGGGAAGCCAGTGTCATTTTGTCGCTGCGACAGGTCCAGAAGATGATTGTCAATTAGCTGAAGTGATAAAGGCGAATCGTAAACGATCACACAGCCAAGAAAGTCGTTGATGATTCGGATCTGGTTGACATATCCTTCCGCCAGATCCAATGCAGTGCTTTGACCAGGCTCTGTTGGAATGTGATTTACCCAAAGCTTCCTTCTAGAGAGGTTCTTCACCACCCATGTTCCAAACTTCGTCAATCGAAGTTCCAAATGAGTTTTGCAGAAGCCAGGCCGTCTGGGTAACAAGATTTTGCGCTGTGCCCTAGGCTTCCGGCCGATCTGAATGGGTCTATATCCAGAAAATCCGACATAGCATGCGTTTTCAAACTCTTCGGGTTCCGCGGTAGATCTAGTCGATGATACTGGACTCGTTGCTCGCGCTATTTTGTCCCAATTCAAAACGACCGATGAGCAGTCTTCTGGCACAGCATGGTCATGCCAGATTTCACTTCTTATCACAAGTATAATTCGTGCGCCGCTGAAGCGTGCATGTTCGAGCAAGACTTCCATGATAGTGGGCCATCTTTGTAGCTGGGAAGAAGCCAGATATATACATGTACGGTCGCGGCAACAGATGAAACGTATCATGAGTTTGCCGTCCCGGCGTCAGCGGACCAAATAAGTAACGGCAAGCCATCTCGTCTTTCCGCACTGTTTGAAGATATGTCGGTAAGCGCCATGATTCATCAATCTGTACATGGGGGTCCTGCACGTGAACGTGCTGAATTTGGTTTAGCGCAGATTGCATATTTGGCTCCCACTTCTGACGCGCTTACTCCTTCCCACCTCACTACCTGCTCGAAACATGGCAGCTACACATGATCCATGGTCAAAGATGAATTCAATGATAGCCGACTTCTACGAACGACGCTATGGGACTAGACTTGTACCGATCGATTTTCCACTGTATAAGGATGTATTCTGGTTCGTGTACGGCAAGATTACAGCCTGGGAGAAAGACGAAGGGAATGTCGCACCCCCCATCTCGGGTCCTGATGGAAGATACTTCTACGACGCACCATGGCTTGACCGAGCTATATCGACAGAAAACCGACACGCAATCAAGATGTACGACCAGCCTCCAGCGCACAATACTGTACAATCAAATGCGCAGCAGCCACGAGCTAAGTCACATCGGATCGGCAAGCCTAGACCCACGAAGAAGTCAAATGGGACAACCAACAAACCACACAACATCCGTCGGTCAGAAAGACTTGTGAACAAGACAAATAAGAGCACGGAATGAAATGCACCGCTGGATGACAAGTGAATGTGACACAGCAATACACTAGTCCTCGGAAAGAAGAATGAAGCCCAAATGGGGGATGCGAGCCGAGTCCAGGTCTGATCGATCACGACAGGCTCAAGATTGCGCTCGTATAGAACATTTGCAACCTGGGTGCCGCTAAGGCGAAACCTGTCTGCTTCGACAAGAAAGCCGCCTGATATTGCACTTGCACTGGAAGCTTCTCATTAGTTCGACTTCTGTCGCGCACTTCCTCCACTGGCAATAGCTTCGAGTACCGACGATGCCGGCCATGCAAATACTTGCTGCTGAGCGCGTCTGTTGCAGCGCAGGTGTAGAAGGCCACGACCGGCCATGACTGCTGCTCCGTCTATCGAAGCTTCCTTCCCTTGACTTGCTCTGTCCTATTCCAGACATCATTTGCATTGCTCGAGGACTTTCTCCTCCGCGACGTATCATCTAGACTGTCTGCCAGCGTCGACCACTGCGCGTGGCCGAGCTGGTCGCCGAGACTTAGACAGCCCCCCCGTCAACCTTGCAGTAAGCGAGAAGGGCCTCGCGAATAAAACCCTCACAGCAGCTTGAAGAGGTCTGAGTGTCCATTCTTGAACGGAGAGTTGGAAAACCTAGTGAGCTTTCGGTCTGTAACTGTATCAATCCAGACCCAGCTTCAAAATAAACTTCGAACGATGAACAAGCTCAAACTAAGACGGGTTTTTAACAGCAAGGATGTTCAATATCGTACCCTCTAAGTGTCTGACTTGAAGGTTTCTGTGTCTGGTCGCTTGTAGACTCAGCTTCACAACATCAGGTGCGGTGCGTTCGGCTGATTCAACTCCTCTGAGTCTTCTGCCTTTCATCCTCACAACATGGCTTGGATTTTCAGGCTATCTAAACCTTCAAGAAGCTGTGTAGTCCTGAGACTCTCGAACCCAAGCCTGAGCCGTGGCTAGATGCGTATGACCGTGCGAATCGAAGTAAGAAGGCCCCGGCTAGTTGGCCTCTCCTCAAGTGATTTGTAGCCTTGACCTTTTATCTTCTTGTGATTGCATTTGTCTATTACGTTTAGTGAAGCTGCGAGTTAGTAAGTAGGACAAGGATATACCGGGTGATACCATACAGATAACAAGAGTATTGGCGCGGCTCCGTCGAACCCACTGCATTTGATCTAGGATAAGTCGGAAAAGCGGTGGCACTCATCGTGATATAGGACCGAGGAGTGCGGGGCCAGATGTGAAACTGTGAAGCAGAGCTTAGAGATCAACGGGCTAGCCAAAGGATGCCGGACCTGGCGCGGACGTGGTATGGACAGTGCCCCACGTGGGTGGTAGGATGAACGACGATGGATCGGTCGAAGTCCAGCTTGACCGTCCAAGAACTAACATCATAGTGTACTGTCTATACCCTAATTCAATGCTATATCTAAGCTAATAGTTAAGCTAAAATACACTGTAATACGACTTAGGTCATGTTGTATACCATCTACGAGATATTAGTCTGGTGTTGTGAACTGGTTCAGCATCTACATCGAAGCTTATATTGGAAGACCGGGCAAGCTAATAGACTGAGTATAGCAAGGCAGTAAAGCACGTGCTCTGGGAAGAATCCCGGGAGAGAATGGCTAAACTTGATGTCGATTCCAGCGTTCTTTCAAACGAAGCCTGATAGCCTAAAAAGAGTGATAGTAATTCAAAATCTTAAAAGTTATACCTAAGTAACTCCTGGCAGTCTTAACCACCAGCACCTATCGGAATTATGAAGATATGGGATAATCGGGTGGTAATACATCCGTCAATCCATCGAAGTAAATACGAGCCCTTGATACCTTCATTACCTGAATTTATCGCTTGTACTCTTCTGGACTCTGAGTTGTGAATGAAACTGGAGTAGAAGACGCCAAGAATCATAAAGCTGACGGTCAGTGTCTAGCACAGCGCTGCGGCAACGTAGTTCACCTAAGGCTCGTAGATAGTGACGTGACCGAGGAAGTCAAACCCGTCGTAGCCAACGACAGTATCATCCCTGGGCGGCGTAGTCGATGTTCGTATCGGTATAATTACTATCACAGAAGTGAATGTGGTTACAGAAGTCAGTACACACTTAGTGAAGCTAGATGTCGGTATTGTCGAAGACACTAACTCTGAAGATATTGACGGTGAAGATAAAGCATCCAAAGTCGGAATCGATGCGATAGATGACAAGCTGTTGTTTATTCGAACAAGGCTACTGGCGAAGATAGTCGATGCACTCTTGAGCGGACTGCTGGTGGTATTGGGCCTAATTCCGTTGGGTTCGTTCACCACACTGAACCACATGTGCATTCTTTCATCTGGTTCTCGGCGGCAAGGCCACGAAGAATCACAGTTGTAAGTTGGTCTACCTACGCTTGCCCATGTCATGAGCCTGACAGGACTCAAAATTAGTCTCGAGGGATGTATTGGGGACGCAGTATTGTGGGTGTTGGACAAGTCTATTACTTTCACGGCTACTGACCCTGCACAGCTGCCCGTGAACGTGGCAATGGTTGCAGGAGGCCTGGTACGTCTCTGCACATTGGTGGGGGCGATGGAAGCTTATGTCTATAGGGCGAGGATGTAAAGGCCTACCTCTAGGCTTAGGTCGCCCTAGACTTCCTGATTGTAGCAGATGATGCCATGATTGAAATGATTGAATGTGGCTGTGTGTATTCGGTGGCGGAAAAGGACGGGTTGTCGACCGTGACGGCCACTCGAACTTCGGCTAACCAGCTTACTGAGCTCTCGGCGCCTCGACATTCTCTTAACCGTTCTTTGAAAACATGCTCAATCGGTAAATAAGGCATTGGATCTCCATCTTGGTCAACTATGAGTGTTGAGATGGTTGTAGTGCTGCTCTCCTTGAATGCGTTCTCCATCCCGGCAAACTTCCAGATATAGAACCAGATTGCCTGGTCACAAACGCACTCCCAGTGGTCTTCTGGGCTGCGAACCACCCAACCACATAAAGGTAGTGATTGAGTCGGGATTTCGTCTTGTACGGCTTTCGTCGAGCTGTTGACTTTATATCCAACATGATTTGCCATTCCACCAACAATCTTCAAACCTCTCTCTATAGAACGCCAAGTCCCTTGCGGGAAGACAATTGCGTGCACCTCTGCGGCTGCTCCTTTCATACCGCACAGTGACCTGAACCAGCAGATCTCCGGGTCAAAGAAATCAACTTGCCGTGTTTCTCAGAGGATATCGCGAAAGAGCGACGAGGTCTTAATTAAAAGGCCTGACCTTGGCCACTTGCAACGAACTCTTGAAAAACAGACTTGTTGTCCCGGACTCGATGGTCGTCAGGGTGAGTACTCGTACCGCCTAGAGGTGCCATCTGTGCTGCTACCTACTCGTCATGATCATCACATTCCTCTGGTTCTCGATACTGCGAACCAACACACCCCGCAACGAGCCTGGCGTGTCGCTCTTTCGGCTGGAAACGTAATCCCACCGCAAAGCCGGGTCATTGTCCTCTACTTAAAAACTATGGTCTTCCGCCAGAGCAGAATCGATGATATAAGTCACGATATGGGCCATACTGACTTGAACCATAGGCTTAAAAGAAAAAGGATCAGATGGCAGAATTATCAAGAAAGGTCTGCATCCAGCTTTATAATAGAAAGTGATTCGAAAGACTTTTGCACACATTTTAAGTTTTGTCTCACTTTGCAGTATCTAAGATAGCTTGGTTTCCACCTCTCTCGGTCGCTATCTGAGTGCGCATTGGCCAACTGAGAGCCTTGAGCGTAAAACCGAAACGTCTCGCGCATGTGCGGCTTCGAGCTCTGATAGCTAAGTCGTAGGGCATAGAACTCCACCAAAGCGTTTGACTTGATGGCAGTGGTCTGTGCGCCAGGCAATGATGACGTATAGCAGTAGCTTTTTCCTGGCAAAAAACTACGCCTGTACACGGTAATCTTCGCGTTTCCCTACCAATTGATGCCTCGAGAAGAGCTTATCTAAATTCTTGATAACATGACCTAGATCAGATTAGACCCTCGGGCTTATCAGTTTTTGACATAGCCCGTTACGCGTACACACCTTCGTTATGTTGAAAGTAACTCGGTCGTAAATTATTGCAGCCTGACATGGTCCTAATCATTGCAGTTGGTGCATTTGGGCTATACATGCATTTGGACGGGCTGCGAAGTGTCATATAGGTGGCTTTTTTATTCCTTAACATTTCCCATAGGAACACATTCAAATACGCCTATTTCAACCTCGAAGCATATTACGATACAAGGAAAATAGCATCAAAAATGCAGCAAGAGACACAGATTCTCCGCGTGACAAGGGAAGACATTCCCGCCATCGGCGAGATGCTCTACGAGACCAAGCTTTCCTTGTCGATCAATCGATTGCTGTGGAAGAATTGGCCGAACGAAGCCGCTCAAAGAGAGCATTATACATCGACCGTGGCAGGCGCGTTTGAAGATCCCGAAATGGAAAATTTCAAGATCGTCGATACGGAGACGCAGGTTATTCAGGGATACATGATCATGACGAAGAACCAAGCATCTGGTGATTCAGCAGCCCAGCAAGGACAGAGCACCCCCAAAATACCTGACATTTTCAATCCTGAGGTGTACTTATCGGTCATGGCGGAGGCTAAGAAGGTCGAAGCTGAGTGGAAGGGAATGGATCGTTATGGTATGATTCTATGTCAAGTGTTTAATCAGTTGCTGACGGAAAGCCAGAGGTCGTGTTCATCGTTGTGCGTCGGTCAGACCGGGGTAAAGGTCTTGGGTCGAAATTAATGCAAGTGTCTTTGGACAGGGCCAGGGAAGCTGACCTGCCGGTGGTGCTGTGTGCCGAACCTCAGGCGTCGACTTTCTACCAGAAACTGGGCTTCAAAGACCAAATGCATGTTGATTTGGACCTTGCTCAATTTGCTCCGCCATTTTCGGGCTATGGCATGTTTAGGCTGACGGGTATGATTCGGCACCCAGAGACATCTGGAGCATGATTTGACCTCTTTCCACTTGCAATGGACTGTTGTCTAAGCTTCGATCTCCACATTCGAACTCACAAGTGCTTCTTTTTGGCCAGTGTAGACTCCTGACATCGAAAGTTTTCAATGTTTGTATCCAGTCATTAAACACTGTGTTGGTGTTACAAGACGGTGTATAGGAAAGGGATGACGGTAATGCTTGGCAACTTATTCGCTTCATTTTGGTTGTGTTCGTACCTGATCGTAAGGCCAAAATGCAGAGCTAGGTCTATGTCCATCGTTAACTTAATTCGAGGATACGTAACGGCTCTGGAGATAGCTATCGTGACTGTGCTAATATCTGGCGGTCAGAAGACCGTACACGGCGACAATGAAGTAGTCAGTACTTGTAGAGAATCCAGATCGCCAGCATATACGGCGCGTATGCATCTTATCTAGTATCTCGTTGGAAACGTTGGATCAGTACATTTACGCGCACAATACAAGTAACAGCTCCGGGCGTGGATTCTGTCCAATCGGCAAAAATATCGAATGTAAAGATCGAGTGAGGTGGGTGAACAATTATAAGTGATGAGGACTGCAAAGGTTCTTGTCCCTCAGACAGCTTGTTATCTGAGTACGCAAACGATACATTGGAAGCGTTGCCATTCACCACCAGATGGTAGGTGCACCTCCAAGTTCTAGAACAAATCTAGAGCGGGGAAGGGGAGGGTTATCAGGAGCGGGAAAAGGTTGCCGCCTGTCGAAACTTTTTGTGTTTCGTGATCGAGAGAGTGCTTTTGGATATAGCAGACGTAGCTACTTGTATAATTAATCAGATTCAAATGTATATACATATGTCACTCAATTTTCTGCATAGAAATTCTTAGAGAGTAACTGTACGACTCACCATAAAAACTAGGATCAGGTGTTCGTGTGAATCTCCATACATTGTCAAAACATATTTGTCATGTTGGTACTTTTCATGCGTCTGCAAAGACCAAAAGAATCATAAATCCCACCATTGCAGTGCCCCGTGTCTGGTTTGCTTTCATAAGATAAATGAAGGATGAATTATTTTTAGGACCTAGATATATACACTGATAAGCAAGGACAAAATTGCAGCATTTTTGAACATTTAAGAAACGTCATATGTTTGGAAAGGCACAAGAAAGTTGGTCCAGTGAATTTAGGATAGCATGCGTACGCGTCGCCTACCTCGAAGCATCGTATCCCAGGAAAAAAAACCTGATTCACATTCACATCTGATGCTGGTACCATCGCTGCTCACGATCTAGAGGGGATCTGGTTCACAAGTATAGTGTCAAGAATGACCTGGTGGAACCTTCTCCATGGATGAAATACTCGAGTAATCGGAAACCCGCTGTTGGTTTGGAGATCTTTTGTCGGATTGACGCGAAATGTACGAGATCAACGTGCGGCAGTGATCGCAAACATGCGTGTATACAAATCTAATGGAATTCAACCACCTGAACCAGTCACATGCATGCATCGTAGCACCGGCATTCAATCCTGCCGTTTCACTAACAATCCATTGCTCACTTGTACGTGTTTTCCCATGATCTATCGCTGAGCGGCTAAGGAATCCTTCGACTTACGACGAAATCTGACCAGTAAGGATAGTGAACGCGCTGAACTGTAATGAGTAGCACGAGAGCCCGGCATCAGCCAGCCACAAAACCCAAAGGGTCATGAAGATCGCAAACAAAGTTCTTAGATCTCCGCAAGTAAGCACAAGCCTCATGGTGGCAAACCACTGCAGCTGCACGTAACCACTTTGCCCGGCATCGGTTGGTCAATTGTGAGACACAAACACACACATCAAAGGTTTTCATACTTTAGCTAGGCGACCTTCGGAGGGCGGAGAGGCCTGCTCGACTTTGTTGGATTAGACCAAAGGCAACCTTTGACCTCCGAGATTGCGTAGCATTTGTTGGAAGCAGAGCTTATTTGCTGCAATGACCGAGTAAAAGGAAGTATTCTTGATACGCTGAAAATTTGTTCAACGATCTGCTACTAACAATAATAGTGAGTTCTTAAAATCTTCTATTCTGATTCAATTGCTGCTGGAATTCCCCAGAAGGACCTGAGGGGATTTGGTGAATATCTTTCGAAGACGTAGGAAGTGTAATGCTTATATTCTTTGGCTGCCTGAGGAACGACGGTATCTCAGGCAAGGGTCTACCTTATTGGATTGTTGGCAAAGGAGTCGGACTCGCCGATTGTTGCAAAGCGGTACCGCCTGTAGATCTCATGCAATCCATGTGCAAAGTCCGTGTGTTGCATCGGCGCTCGGGTCCCTCAGAACCTTATACATCCATCTGCAGAATCCGTCGGCCCCCGAATCCTTTTCAAGCTTCTGCGTGGGACGTTGGTCCAAGCACGTGAGGTCTTCGCTGCGTCACATCACCTCCCAAACACAGTACTTGAGGGGTTGTATCTTCATGAGGTCCAACATGTGTATCTCCTTTATTGTGGGGTCGAAAAGGGTGAATGATGTATATAAGACAAAGCCCTTGGCGCCGATTTGGAGAGATGGGTTCGTTTTGAAAGTTCAAAATTCCGAAAACGCCAGCACTCTCCAGTCTTATCAAATCCAAAACACAGTATCATCCAAGATGCATTTCTCCACTACGCTCCTGGCTGTCTTCACGTCGTTGGCTGCCCTGGCTGCTTCGTTGCCTACCGCGCCTGAGCACAAGGATGCCGTTGGACAGGCGGGAAGTACGTCTCGAGGTTCTTTCAGTTGAATCAATCCGCTTCATTTGTAGTAACACAGAGTAACTAGATGAGAAACCTTGCGCACCGGGAGACGTGACCCCTGGCTGCATCACGCTCCAATTCGATTAGTGCAAACACAAGAACAACCGACAAGGGCGTGTTCTGAGGAAGGGGAACAATCGATACGTTGGAATTGGAATAGTCAGATCGCAGGATGAAGTGCCAGTACTTTAGTTTAAGTCGAGAATAGATTTGTTTGCGACCGTACGACGTCTTTCTTTGCATCAAACGAGATGTGTCTTTTTCAGTTGAAAGTTGCACCGTGCAAAAGAGACTGAGCTCACGTCTTATCATCGTCTGATCATATTGAGCTGAGAAAGTCAATCTTAATAGCCATATATATCAATAGCAGAGATCGATCAGACCATTTCGCTTACCAGATTTCTGGACATTGATCTTAAGAGGCACTCAATAGGCGATGTGCACAAGTCGTAAGATTTACTCGCAATTCAGCATGCAGTCCACACCCATGACACACTGTAGCGGTAGGTACTGAATGTTTAGAGAAGCTGTATCTAGAATTGCCCTATCTCCCGTGAATTAGAAAGTACTGACGAGCGACTGTTGCCACTATCGTCTTGTATC
>JANKOD010029651.1:0-16250 GCA_026284645.1 Erythroxylum acuminatum | reverse complement strand
GGGTTAAATGAATTAACCCTACAAGATAATATGTACATGTTTCATGATTTCCGAAGAGTGTTGGAAATTAAAAAAAAACTAAGGAGTAATGAAGAAGAACACGCTTCTTGATTTTGCAAGAGTTGGATTCCGGAATCGAGCAGGATCCAACAGTTATAAGGAACCACGCTTAGGATTATGGTATTCTGAAGCGTTGGGCTCCGGAATCAAGCGGTGTCCAACAATTGTCCTTAGTAAGGTAGAGTTAACCTTTGTGTTGATAGGAAATCCATTCTATATCTAAAGAACTTGAGGATATCTAACCAGAGGGCCCTTACTAGTCCAATTATCAAACCATAAATAAGCCCTTTCTCCATTTCCCCACCCTACAATTCACCAGAGGTTCTAAGATAGGTCTTAGCTTCAACAGTTGGATCAAGGGCCAAGAGAAGGAAGGTATTATCGATATAGCCCAAAAGCTAGTTCCTTTCAGGATATAGCTATGAAACCATCGTATCTATAGAGACTTCTTTTCCAATAGAACATTCCACTAATTTTTAATCAAAGCTAAATTATTAAACAAGGCAATAGGAATCAATTCTAATCCCCCTTCTTCTTTCCTTTTACAAACTTCAGACCATTTAACCTTGGCAAAGTGGCTATCCGAATTTAAATTTCCCCACAAAAATCTTCTGAAAAGCTTCTCAATGGTTTTGATAACACCTTTAGCTAATGAAATGTTTGAGGACCAGTACATAAGAAGAGAGTTCAGGATCGATTTGATGAGCTAAAGCCTTCCTCCAAAAGAAAGGACCTTATTAGACCACATATCCAATCATCTCTGTATTTTTTCTATCAATGGAAAACATTTAGTAAATTGTATTCTTTTCATAGTAATAGGAAGTCCTAGATAAGTCAAAGGAGCAGGTTTCTTCTTCATTCCTGTAATTTCAGAGATATTGTTTTCTATCATAGTAGCACTAGTAGCTAGGATGTATTGGCTCCTAGTAAGATTAATCTCCAAACCTGAAAGTTTTTTTAATACAGACAATGTTGACATAAGTAATTCAATAGACTTCCCATGAACCTTAGAAAAAAGCAGCAAGTCATCCACAAAACATAGATTGATTAGCCCTACTCTCTTGCATTTATTATGAAATCTGAAGTCTTTGCTTTTGCCTACCTTATGTTGGATTAATTGACTTAGGACTTCCATGCATATAATGAATAGATAAGGGGAGATTGGATATCCTTTCCTCAAACCTCTTGCACTCTTAAAGATATCAGTAGGTGTACCATTAACGAGGATAGAGTACACAGAAGTGGTGATACAAGCCTTTACCCATCTGACAAACTCACTAGGAAAACCCAATATTCGTAAGGTCTGAAGGATAAAATCTCATTCCACATGATCAAAGGCTTTCTTAAAATCAACTTGAATGGTACAATTTGGAGGTTATTCTTCCTTTGATACCCTTTCGTCAGCTCTTGGACTATAGAAATGTAATCCCCAATTCTTCTACCATGTAGAAAAGCACTTTGATTATCAAAGATCAACGATTCCAACACTAATTTTAGCCTATTTGCTAAGATCTTTGAAATAACCTTATAAAGCAAATTAATGCATGCAATAGGCCTTTAGTCATCCAATGAAGCAACACAATTGGACTTGGGGATCAAACAAATATGGATTTTATTGGTCTCCCTTAGAAGAACACCTTAGAGAAGAATTCTAAAATAACTATTTTAATCATAAGACTAGTTTCCTGCCATGTTTTTTGAAAGAAAAAACCATTGAATCCATTAGGTCCAGGAGATTTATTAGGGTGCATTTGAAACATAACCTCTTTTATTGCCTTCTCTTCCACTAGTTCAATGAGGGTTGATGCTTGTTGGTGGGATAACTTATTATGAATAAAGGAGCAAAAAGAGATAGAATTTACTTACGATCGACTAGAGCCATAAAAACTCTTAAAATATCTCTCGACTTCCTTTAAAAGGTCTTTTTGATGGGAAATTTGCTCACCATTTTGCAATTTAAAGGAGCAGATTCTATTTCCTTCTGGATAAGATTGAGTTGAAGAAAAACTTAGAACACTTTTCACCATCTTTTAGCCAATTGACCTTAGCCCTTTGTTCCAATAAACTATCATGATCCCTAACTTTAGATAAGTAAGACATTAGAAGAGACTTCTCTGAGCTTAGCAAGATAGGGTTTGCAGCGTCCAACTCTAACTCCTGTTGTATCTTCTATAGATCTTTCTTAGCTTTTGTAATTACTTGTTGTGTGGAATAGGATCTTCTACTCACTAGAGATTTCATCTCCATTTTGATAGGTTTTAGCTTCTGATTACAGATAAACTGATATGTTCCTTCCACCGAAACCTCCAAACCCTTTCTAGGAGCATTAGTGAACCCATCATCTCTATTAGTGGGTTGTTAGACCTGAAAGGACCTCTTCTAACATGGTGTTGGATGAGGTTCTTTATCCTCATAAGAGTGTGATCTAAAAATACAGGGTCAAGAAAAGTAGTTACACTATTAGGAAATTGTGTAATCCAATCCTTGTTCACTAATGTCCAATCAAGTTTTTTCCTCAAAGCCCATCTTCTAGACTACTTATTACTCCAAATGTAAAAGTGACTATGCGCCTTTAAGCAAAAACTTCAATTTTGTATACACAATCGCTAAAATCAGCTGAGAAGTTCCTCAAGCTATAATTCCCATCGGCTTCAGTTCTATATAAAGTATAATTGAAATCAACATATAACAGCCAAGGATCAATTACAAAAGCTTCTAAAAGTCTAGCAAGCTATCCCATAAGAGTTTCCTTTGGAAAATATGATTAGCATCATAGATAAAGGAGGCAAAGAAGTCAACGTTTACCTGAAGGAGTTTACATTTCAGGTGGATAACTTGTATCTCCATAGCAAAAACATAGACATCTACCAAAGAAGGATCATACCCAATAATAATTCCCCCATACCTATGAGTTTGATGGTTAGAGATGAATTTCCATCTAGAGCCTAGCCTATTCAACATCCCAAAATTCTTGTTTCTGATTTTAGTTTCAAAAAGACCAAAATCCATGTATTTGTGTTATAGACAAAATCCCTTAAAGTTGAAAGTTTTTTAAGGCAGTTAATCCTCCTCACATTCCATGCTATTATTTTCATTATAAAAAATTTTTGTTTTTGGGGCCCTTCCCTTTGCTCCTGTTGGATTTCTTTTTGGTGGCTGTCAAAAATTCCCCAATGATTAAGTCATCCTCCTTATTCTCCACCGAAGTAGAACAGCTACTTTCCATATGGACCAAACCATTAGATTTGTCATTAAGGTTCATAGAAAGTTCATCCACCCTCCTATCCTCCCCGTCTCATTATCTTCTCCTTCAACAAGCTCCTCTATTGTTTTCCCCCAGCAATATCTTCAACAGTAACTTCTTTTCCACCCTCAACTACTACTCCTTTCCCATCACTTGCTTTAGCATTTTCTTCGGAATCATTAGTGTTGTTGCTTGGATTGACCAATTGTTCCTTCTCTAAGTTAGTAACTCTTTCTCCCATTAGCTCGTCATAATCACCCTTTTGAAAAAGTTTGCTCATAGGTATCCATCTTTTACCTTGAGAAGCAAGTTAAGGCTTCCATTGGTATTGCACAGACACATTATCTTCATAAAGGGATCCATCAAGCCCCAATCTCATAATAGGAATAGTTTATGATAAACCATTGGATAAATCCATGTTAATGCATATTCTAGCATATCCCAACATCTTCCTATTTGTTGTATTATCATCCAAATATAGAGGTTTTCCTAGGAAGCTAGATATCATACTTAATCCTTTTGTTGTCTAACATATAGAGATTGACCCACTTTGGAACCTGCCTCTTTTCCTTGTAATCAATTTGAAAACCTGGTTGCCAAGGCTGTAAGAATAGTGGGAAATTTGCTACATGCCAAGGCCCTTCTTCTACAACCTTTGATGCTTAAGCTTTGGAAGCAAATGTGAACAATATATATTTGTCCTCTGCTATTAGTGCCTGGATAAAACCTTTATTTTTTTATGTTGATTGAGCTCATCTTTGAATTACAGGGAAAGCAGTTCTTTTGTCCCAAAAAAAACTTACAAGAGAGTTCTCCTAGGACTTAACACCCTCCTGCAAGATATCCACATCAAGGGAGACAATGGCACAACCATCTCCAGTCTTAGAAGGGCATAAATGAAGAGAGAGATCTGTGTAGGAGCCTTCCACTACTTGCTTCCAAGTTTTCCTCACCACTGAAGGAGTTGAAAAAGAGGGAGGTAAGGTCTGGGTATTGGCCAAAGAGGGCTGAGAGGGTGATACAGCTGGGGGTTGTGGTATCGGAGAGGATTGGAGTAATGGAGAAAGAGGATTAGTAGTTACAACTGAAGTTAAGGCAGAGGGTAGAGGAGGAAAATCCTCTATAGGATTGATTTGTTTTGTAGTGAAATTGGGTGTCTACATTGTCTGAATGAAGAGCCGCCCCTTATCAGGTAGCTAAACAAAGAAATGGTAGGTACTAAAAGAGGATGAGAAAAACGGGCAGGAGGGGTCAAGAGAGGATGAAAGACCTTAATACCCTTGCCACAAGGCAATGGAATAATCACATCTAAAGGAGAGACTTAGGGGTGCGAGAGGGAGTGAAGGAGAGTTTGTGTGAATAGAGAAACGCACACAAAGCTCACTCCTTATTTTCAGTTTTAAAGGATGTGATGTTTGTTGGATCTGGGGAGCCCACTTTTATGGGAGATCTACGTCATGGGCCTAGTAATGAAACATACTTGTGGGCTTTTAACACCACACTTCAACCCAAAACCTTAAGGTATTAGGTTTATGAATCTTTTCCACTGAGAAATAACTGAGTGCGATGTAGAAAAAGACGAGATGGATAGGATGAAAAAAAAAGGATTAAATTCAACCAACGAATTTAATTTAAGTTTAATTAAATGTATGAGTCCTACTGTACTATATGGCTTTTACGTAGCATAGTAAAATTCATGTAGACATTAAAAAATAATAATTTTGTAGTACATAACGGATAAATTCTTAACTTTATTAATATTTCTTTCTATTTAGGATCTAAATTAAATAGTTCACAAATATTACAGTTTATTTTAAATGTTCCAAAACGTTAAGATTTAACTTATATTTTAACGAAGACGATAAAATTTAAGATGCACTTTTTATATTATTTTTATACATAATCTTATAAATTAGAACCTTTATTTGGACGAACTAGTAATAAAAGTTGATAAATCTGACTAATATGGTTAAAACTTCCTATTCAAATACACATTCTAAAGCACAACTAGTAATGAAATGCTTAAAAAAAATAGGGAAAACACCTTATTTAGCAAAGAACTTGAACCACAAAGTTGACATCATTGCCTTCACTCAAAGAGATTTATTATAATCACAAGAGAAACACAGTATATATGCACAAATCTCTATCCAAACATACACAAATTTAATCACAAGATCGATATACTGCCACATTTATTTAGACTAGAATCATCACTCGAACAAACCATAGCTATTGCATATAAGTGCACTAGCACAGAAGTCACTTATGTTTCTTATTTTTGCCAAACAACAATAGCCGACGATCACTGTTGACTTATGTTACAAACTTTTAAACTTATTCAATTCAAGGTTATAGGCATCAGATTAAGTTCTATTACGTTAAGACAAGATTTAAAATAAGACTGATTTTGACTTTGGAAAAACAATACCTAATAAAGGTAGATATTGGACATCAAAAGAGAATTACACATACTACTCTATAATGCAAGGAAGAATCACTATCAAAGGCTAACATAAAATCAGCCACAAATGGTTAAGTAGAGTCTTCAACATTACATGCAAAGAAGTAAAAGCTTATGCATCCCTCCATCTACCAATAGTGTCGTTTAAAGTGGATCTCTTTGAAATTGACTGCAAGGCAGTAAAACCATTTGGCGAACATCACCAGTATCAAGATTGTAAGTAAGTACTATTTTGATAGTGAAAGTGAAAGAAGCATATCAATAATTTGTGATCTAACCTTATCAGTAGACATCCCTAAATGTTTTAACATAAAATCCTACCATCTATAAATTCCTTTTTTATCTAAAAATAACATAAAATCGCTGAAATTTCTTATAAATAAAGCACAATCTAACCAATATAGCATGTTAAATTCTGCTGTACTTTACATTAAAAAGAAAAACTAAAAGTCCACACTTTTTATAGTCTAGGTTTAGGAGACCACTGCTAACCTAACAACTCCACCAACACCTCAAGTGTCGAACAATCCACCAACCTTAGACTCAAAACTTCAACCCTTCAGGTGATGAATCGAAGATCTCTTCAGTACTTTAAAGGCATGCAACTTTATTTTACCTTCTTTGACACAGTAAATTCTAATTAGTTTAAGTAAAATTATTGAGTTTAAATCATACTTAATAGACTAATTAAATAATCATGTTACAAATATTTAATTATTCTATATGTATTAATTGTATCACATGCATTTTTCATAGAAGTTTAAGAGAAAAATTTTCCCAAAAATTCAAAACTACAAAAAGATTTCGATAATTTTAAAATTTGTGAAATTCTTGTAAAGTGACTTGAACCATGATCATGTTTTTATTCCGAATTTAAATTTTTATGAAAATACTAAGAACCAAAATACATTTTTACCATTTAAGAAAACAAATAAAAAGCAATAAAGTCAAGAAAATAAGACAAATAAAATTTTTATTACATTAATTTCAGTTGTAAGTGTAGCGTTTCTGTAGTGTATTACCAGTCATTTTTTGGTGTCAATATTATCAGCCACTTCTGAAGCTTCACTGTTGATGTTAGGTGTAGCTATGTTTCAGTTAACTGTGTAGTCACCATGTTTGGTGAAGAAAATGGGAAGTCAGACGAGGTACAATAGCAAATCCGTTGGATCAGAAATCAACTAAATAC
Source organism: Erythroxylum acuminatum (assembly GCA_026284645.1). Taxonomy (NCBI): domain Eukaryota; kingdom Viridiplantae; phylum Streptophyta; class Magnoliopsida; order Malpighiales; family Erythroxylaceae; genus Erythroxylum; species Erythroxylum acuminatum. The sequence continues at coordinate 9,293 of JANKOD010029651.1, read as the reverse complement.
GTCAGCTAACAAGCACAAAGTTGTTGAAGAATTGATGCTTAGATGAATTGGCCTATATATTTTTTTTTTAATTATTTGGACAAGGTAACTGTAACAGCTGCTAAATTATTCAGCCAAACTGCATTCTCTGAAGTATTTTGCTCTAAGGCCCATATGGCTTTCAATTAAAAAACAACAGAACCACATGGGTATACATTGTTACAGAAGTAAAAGAATTGCTCAGGAAAGCCTAAGCTCAACTAAAATCAAAACCCAACTTTTTACCATCTCAGCCTCCACAAATTCAATAGAACAATCTAAGATATACAATTATACAAATTATAGGATACCTCGTCCATGTCTCCTCTATGTTGAGATCAGAATGCCAATCGACTCTAGATTCAAATCCAGGACGCAGCATACATAATTAGAGTTGCATCTGTCCTGGACCTCTTCTAGATGATCTTGAGGGAGGGCCACTCATTTCCAAAACCAAAGGTTGTCGCCGGTGCTCTTCTGTTCTTTGTACTTCCTGCAGACGACAGCACGCAACAATTCCAAACTTAGACGCAGTGTACAAAAGTAAATACTGCAAAAAGGTAAATAAATATATACATATAGACACAAGATCATCGACCAATTAAAGGCAGAATGAGCAGTCAGATTTTATGAACTGGAGAGGCAACAAATGCAACCCGATACTATACCAGCCAAAAGAATATCAAGCTTCATTTTAAAATTCTCCATTCCTAGACCATAAGATGAGTCATACCACTTGCAGTATAGCCAACACCAACTAAATCACTCACGTTTACTAATGTATGTTTAGTTGAATGTAAGGTACTGCAATATACTTGAAATATGATGATGCACTCGCTCAAAGAAATAGATACCAGGATAGAGAGAATATAATGCTCTATACATCACTTTAAGTTACCAATTTAACTGACAATCACATTGCTGAGCATAATGCCTTTTATATTGAGGAAAGTCAATTCTGCTACATTGTACCTTTTATTGAAATCACAAAAAAAAAGGGAGAAGTAATGTGACGAAATGATGATTCACTAAATTAAGCCTCACATTAGATTATAACAAATGTTACGCCAGATATTCCCATCATTTTGACTCTCATCACCAGTCGACATGAAAATGCTTGCTCTAAGCTAAAATAATTACAAGGACTTAACAAATCAAGAAATAATAAAGATCACAAGAAAGCACAAAATAATATTACGAAACCTTCAACGACAAAGAATTGTTGCGAGAACGTGCCTGTGCTGTTTTAGCATGCATGCGATGCTGCCGTTGCATTTGTTCAAACTGCTGCAGTCTTAAAGCAAAGTTAATTCCACCATGCGAACTAGAATTCCCCACATCCAAGTTAACATCACCATCCTCAGAGATATGTGATCCACTTGGAATATGATGCAGCATTTGTGTGTAGGGATTCCCTGAAGACGTTCGCTTGATTTGCTCACCATTGAATGAATATGAAGGTACAGCTTTTAATCGAGTCTGTAGTATCTTAAAAGCAGCACTTTGCTGCATACAAAAATGATATATAAAAGCATATAAGAAACGTTATACTGCTACCTATGTTTGATTACTCCTGTTGCACTAAAATTTTTTGAAGAAAGAACAGCCAATTGCAACAAACATTACAAACCTTTAAAACCATAAAGCATTTCAAATATACTAAATTAGTTGAACATTTTAGTTACTATATTGTTAACACAGGTAAGAATTTTCGGTTTCATGACATCAAGAAACTCAGTAGCAGCAGCAGCAGCAGCTGCAACCTTACTGAAAAGGTTGCGTACGAAGTGATCATGAATTGTCCTACCTGCACACTTTAATGCCACCAGATTCCACAGTTTCCTTGGTTCTGACTTTCTATAACAGTTTCAACTTAAACAGATTTCCCTCGTGCTCCTTTAGCATTTTCAAGTGTTAAGAAGACAACTTACCTTACAGCCACAATTCATTGTTTTGATTGTAGAACTCCCAAATTTCATTTATCAAGAAATCCACAAAATTATTCAGTGAAAAGGCTAGAATTAAAACTTTCAATGCTCATATGGTTATCACAATATTAAAGATTCTTAACAGAAATTGCTTCTCTTTTATTTCTTCATTGTACTCCAAAAGCATATCACATTATGAGACAATTCATCAGTGGCAGTAGAACCCTTTCAAATTACTCTCTATGCGCAAGAATCTTTAACATTAGCCTAATATGATGCATGTTCGAGTGAATGACAGCATTCAACATAAATAAAGCAAGTAACGATATATGCAAATGAAAATGCATCCTTTTGCAAACTAGACAAGGTATACATCTGTAGGAAGTAGTGTGCAACTTTTCAGGCATACCTGAGGAAGTAACATAAGAAGACCATACAAGGCTTTTAACAACCACGTATATCTTACAGGTTCAAGAAGCTGCAAGAACCGTAAAGTGGCTGAGAGTTGGTAAAATATCTAGATTTCAACTAGACAAGCATAAAATTGAAACAAGTGAGTGCTTTTCTCCATCAATCAAGCCAACAAAATTCAGACCAAAAATACAAAATATCCAAGCCTAAATGATCAAGCATCATGTAAAAGTTTATTTAAACATCCCTGATAAAAGGGCTCCACTGATTCTAACAAACTTGAGAAGAAAATATAAAATACCAAACCATATAAAAATTATCTATGAACTCTTCAAGCAAGACAGCATATGAAGGTAGTGACCCTGATTTCAATCAGCATCTAAGCTTTTAACCCAAACCACTAGTCCAGACATGTCCATTCAATAGTAAAGTAGAAAAGTAGTTGCAAACTGAATGATATAAGAAAATATACACATAAGAATTCCTAATTCACCTAAAAGCAAGACAGAGACAGCAGAATAATTAGGCCAACTGGTTCTAACTTTGTCTTTTGAATAATATGCACCTGCAATCTTAGGTAAGCAAATATTGGCGTTTCTAGCAAACGAATCAATTTATCGAGTTGAACCAGGAATTTGACGTTGATATCCTCCTCTACTAGAGACTGAATCACAGAACTTGCATGCTGGTAAGTCTGGAAAATGAAAAAAGGAAAGGGGCACGCACAAAACCAATCATAAAACTTTAATAACATTATTAATGATAATGACCAGATCATAAGGAGGAGGAGTAATGAAACATGTTCTATACCTGAGCTAACAAGCAAAGACTTATAATTGCCATAGGCGAATGGCACCATGAAGCATATAAACAAATGAACAAGTCTTTCCCAGCAGAATTCACCAGTGATTGCTTTAAAAGATCTCGAAGGTCAGATAACTCAGAGGATGTGAGTAAAATTAAATTTAGCGCCTGCAGATTATCAGCAAAGAAAGTTAACATCACTGTTGAAAGAAAAACATGTGAATCTTGGTCAAAATATAAGTGATGTCGCATTTCAATGCAACTATAGAAGCCAATTTTTTAAGATGCTGAATTTGTAAAATTCTCAAGAGGCACTAAAAGTATTTGCGCAATCAGTTGTCCACTGCTTAATTTCAGAATACTGTAAATTGCAAGTTGATTTGCTTCCAGAAGATATTAAATGCATTGCCAATCAATTTGCAGAAGATGATCACACCTGAACCATGATAGATGCAAAATCCAAGTCAGCTTCCCCTTCTAGGATAGTGGACAGTTCACGGTAGACTCTTTCGGCATCTAAAAGCACACAGAGTCGTCGGATTATCAAAGCACCACGTCTAAGAAAACAAAAATGAATACAATAAGATGTCATTTGGAGTAAACAATAAAATTCTGCTAAAAGCCTGATCAACTGTTAAAAGTTAAGAGAATAAACATGGAAAAACACTCACTTCTCCAGAAGAGAATTATCAACACGAAAATTATGCGCCAAAAAAACAACAAGTTGGCGGAAATGTTGTAGATCTTGTGCTATGCATGCATGGATCTCCAGAACGAGAAGTACTACCTGGTGAAAACAGTAAGAACAGCAACATCATATCCAAAACCCATAAAGACAATAAAAGTCTAGACCAAACAACATTCTGGATGCTTGAACTGTTAAGATCTTTTAAAAGTAGTGCACTCAAAACTTCCCAAAAATCACTGACACAATCACCAACAAACCAATATCTCAAAAGATAGTTCACAACCAACAACCAGAGTGTGAATCAAAGAAAATAGTCTACAGCAGAAGTAGAATATTACCTCATCAGAAGGATCTGATAGTGCTTTCAGAAGGGTATCAAATATGTCATTCAAAAAACATAATACCTGTTTCACAAAGAGTACAACTATGTAGCATTAAAAATCAATTTTCAACACAGATAAATTCAGATTTCGTGAAAATTTACTCAAATGAAGAACTCAAAGAAGTGATAAAAGCAATCTCCAAAACAAGCTTTTGTTCTTTCAGTAAACATTACTAGAATCTAAATCCCAAGTGGTTTCAGTGTCACCAGAAACAGCTTAGATGCCACATGGCTTGGTGAAATTGGATCTTTTTACGTGCTGTCCTACAGGTGTAGTCCCAAACACCACGTCACAAATTTACCAACTATTTTTGTCATACCTCCTGATGAAACCAAACGAAAAAACATAGGCAATTATGTATATCAATGAAGAAGATTATTAGGGTCGACAACAATCATTGAAAAACCTTAGGTCCTAAGCAATATGTTGGTCAAAGCTGACCATTCATTTATAAGAGCCATAAACATTCTACTGCAATAACTGAAGATGACAGATACAATGGCATCTTTCTGATCAAAGGGCATGACCAAGAAAGTGACAAGTTTCAGCTGCTTCAATCACTTACTGCATTTTTTTTCTCCATCAGGCTATCCAACTGAAGATCTTGAATTAAATACTTCACCATGACATAAAATAACAATGGCTAGATAACAAAAAAGTAGGAGGAGAAAATAAGAAATAGAAGAGTGGAAAGTAAATCTACCTCAGCACGATGACGGTTTAAAAGGGTTGATATCCAATGCAACGCCTCTATTCGAGTAGCCTCCCATTCACTTTGTAATTGCCTGAGTTAAACAAGACAACAATGATTACAACACCAACTTTCTAGAAATTCTGCAATTTAGGGAAAGCCAAAACTAAGCATGTCTACTATTCCCCTCCTGAGGCAGCAGTGTGAGTGCAAATAGGTATTCTGTTCTGTTTTCTCTATTATTATTCTCAGGTGATAAAAGCAACACCTCCTTGCAATGGAAAGGATTGCTCCAACATCAAAACCTTCTGCAGGATCAGCTTTGATTGCACGAAGTTCTTCGTTGGTTTCACGGGCAACCTTATGCCAAGAAAGAGAGAGCAAACGGAAAAAAATTAGGGAACAAATTAAGCATTAACATGACATGCTTAGCAGGTCAACCAGATTCTTTTGAAAGTCTTCAATCCACCTTACCACTCTGATTTTCTCTTCTTTGTCAGATATACAAGGAAGAATGGCTCCCAGTATGTCCGCATAATAAGGAACAAGTTGGTCCCCACCAAGTTTTACAAACTCATTTATCTGCATATTAGAATGAAAATAAAATGTTGAAATGATAAGGCAAGCATAAAATAATTATCAATACAATTCAAAATGTTTTCTTAGTAAGTTTAGAGTATGAATTCTAAGCAAAAAGGAAAGCACATATGCATCCACATTGACAGATGCTTAAGCTGGTATTCAAGACAAATTAAAATGTCGATAATTGTCCGGGCATATGTGTATACATGTTTATAGATGTTTGTTAAGCATATCTGTCCATAATGATTCAAACATACGACAGTATAAGAACCTCTCCTTTATTAACTAAAAGCAACTACTTAGCATGTTGAATCTTCTTACCCATGTGATAGCCGTTAAACGGGTGAATTCATCAGGAGAAGCTGCCCTTTGCACCAATATTTCAGCCATGCGACCATAATCTACAGACTTCAAGAGTAGCACTGTTCGAGTCAGAAAATTGAAAATGAACAAAAAGATTTGTTTTTATGTCAAAACAATTGATGCAATAAGAATGTTTCAGTAGTTAAGAGATAAAAGCTCCTGCGTGTTTAAACACGTGCACAAATACACACGTAAAATATATACATAGAAAAGCAGTGCTTGCATAAGTTTCTAACAGCAAATGACAAAGATATAGAAACTAATGGGAATTAACATCAAGAGAAGTCTTACTGGGGAGTTCTTAATCTCCTGGAGAAACTCCGAAAGAGCAGCATCAGCTTGTTGACGTATCTCATGGCTTGAATCACTCAACATGTTGAACAAACCTGAGATTCAGTGAAATAATAAGTTGATCGGTCATATTTTAACTGTCCTGCAAAAGGATTTTATCAACTGCCAAAGTTTCATTTACCATCAAGAAAATCTGGAAGAAAACCAAGCATATCTATATCTGGAACACTGTCCAACACAGTGATCCATCCCACCAAAAACTGACGGACGTATGGATTTAGGACATTCATGCGCTCTCTCAACAAAGGTATAAATTCTTCAATGCTGACGATGAAAACAGCAAGAAAGAAAAATATAAATAGAATTGTTCATTTTCAATGCATCTTACAATCTTTTTTGAACTGTTGGTCATATATCCAACACAGCGCACCTGAATTGATCACTTTCAGTAACGATATCCTGCATTATCATTATAGAATATGAGGTAGAAATTCAAGTGTCATGTTTTATTCAATATATACAAGTATCTGCTGAATTTGGATCCATACCTTTACAAGACGATCCAAAAGGTGGGCTGCACTTTGTACATTGGCATCTGAGTCCGCAGAAAGTTTACACAAGGCATCAAAAATCTGATTAAAAAATACGATAAAATCTCCTCTAACCACCTGCAAATTAATACGCAAGAGAAACTTAAAACCCAAGAAACCGACAGAAAAGAATATCAATTTAACTTACAAAATCCTTGTCTCACCTTGGCAATGTTATACAGAGCTTCACAAGCATAATAGCGAACTCTACTGTCTTGGTCAGAAAATGAATTAAGGACAGGCGGCACAATTTGCTAAATAGATGCACCCAGAATAAGGAAAAAGAAAAGAACTTTAGAGAGACAAGAATTAGATGGAAAACAATTATCTTTGTCAAATGAAATAAACATGCACTAAAAGTCTGGAACAAAATAAACAATAAATGGAATAAATGTTTGCATATTGTTTGTCCCCACTAGTTCACAAAAATTGGAAGTATGGACTGTGGCTGAACTAATCTAATGCACAATAAGAATAGATAATAAATCGGAATAATTATAAAATAACTGCAGAGCAGTATGCAAACAATTACAGTAGACTTCCTAAATCCTTCATGCATTCCCAGTATTGTCACTCCCAATTATCACAATTTCAAGTATGGCAAGCACCTTCATAAGAAGAGAGAAAACAAGAAATATATATTCCACAAAATGATAGTTGGCAATATTCGTCTTCTACTGGGCACAAATATCCCCACTTCTAACATGACCAAACAAGCTCCATATTATCACTTAGCTAAATTGAATTATTTTGAACTTAGGACCCTAAGGTAGATCCTAGAATAGCAAAAATTCTTGAATTATTTCAGGGTTATTAGATGCATCTTGTTCTTCTCGTGAAACGGAATTGCTAGCATAGAGAAAATGGCTCCAGAATCTCTGGAAATATCTGCTTGACCATATCATTTTCCCAAGCCTTCAATTGCTGGAACACAAAATCTCCAAAAGTAATTCTGAAAGGAATGCATGCCTATGTCTCCCTCTCATTATTCTTACTCCTGTCCTAAGAGGCACCATCGCTTTCCAGTCATAATAACTTTTGAAACAATCAAACTCTCCAGATTCTTCAGTCTGCATCGTATATAAGTAGGAATCCACGCATAGGCCAACATAATTTCTACCCTAATCGCATATCCATAGTTCTTTATGCACCCCATTGATGTATTTGGACCCCAAGGACCCAAAATGTGAAACTTTATTATGCTAAAAATAATCAAGAAGACACCAATGACATAAGACTAATAAGAATAAGAAGAAACAAAAGTATGAAAGTACACAGAGAAGCACGTCAGGTCACTTACTTCAAGATGTTGGGCTGCTTCACTACTCAACCCTACTGTAGCAGCAGCTAGTCCTATCAATCCTCCCTACAGTTAATTATATTTTTCAACAGAAGTTTCAAAAACCAGAAAAACCGAAGGTAAAAGAAAATTCATAAATCCCCATACATAACTGAAATTATCCGCTAATCTCAATGGAAAACGAACCTTACGCTGGTTGGCCTGCGGCGAGTAGGTGAACTCCGTGGTCAACAAATTGATCACGGCCGATATCTTCTCGTGATCTCCAACAGTCGACAGCTGCTTCACTACCCCCTCAAGCTAAACAAAACACACAAATTCAAAAATCAAAAACCATTTCAAAACCCTAGAAATCACAACCAACCACCTCGAAAAGAGAGAGAGAAATAAACTTCCATACCTCGAGAGCCGCATTCTTGCGCTTCTCGTAGAGCTTGTCGGAGAGATTACGGATGACGGAGGCCGGAATCGCGGAGAGCGCGTCGGCCATGTCACGAACGCCGCAGTCTTCAGAGACCAGAGAGCGAACGCCACAGAGAGAGGTGCAAATAAAGACCAAACTTTCACACACAGTGTGTGCGCGATGCCGTCGAGAGGGAGCGATGATTTCAAAAATTTTCTGAGAGAGAACCGAAACCGAAATCCAACTGATCTTCGTCTTCTGCTATTATGAATCCAACCATTTCAGAGAAACGTTTCGTTTTCTCGCTTTTCTTTTCTAATTTTCTTTTTGTTTGTTTTCCCCTTTTTTTCCCCCAGAAATTAAGGAGAGCAATTTATAGGCAAAACATGAAATCGACGGTACGGTAATTAAGAAATTAAGAGCGAAGACGGTCCTTTCCTGTACAGTACAGTAAAATAGTCAAAACTACAAACTACCGTGTAAAAATTAGGGATGGCAATGAGTTTTCAACCCGATCTATATCCGTACTACCCGACCCTAAAAAATAAATATGGATGTTAAAAAATGAGTTTTAAATAGATTTTAAATGGATGTTAAAAAATGGATGTGAATATGGGTCTAATAACAACCCGAACCGATGGATACCCATATCCGATCCGTTTTCAAATAGCAATATTTTTTTTCCAAATAACAATATTAATTGGTAGTTTGGTACATATGTTATCGATCTTTGAAGATGTTGATGAAGGCGAAGAGGAACCGGATGAAATGATTGATTTGGTAATTCATTTTATTTCTCATCATTTATTTATTTTTACTTAAAATATTAAATTAACTTATA
>JANKOD010029530.1:0-31322 GCA_026284645.1 Erythroxylum acuminatum | reverse complement strand
AAATAAACATAAGAAATTCACGAAAACAATTAAACCCAAGGAGTCTCACGAACTACATGCATCAAACGTAAAGTACCCTGACTAGATTAAAAATTAGCCACACATAATTCTAGTCTCTAACAATTAAAATTAAAATTGACAATTAAAAATAAAATTGAACCTTCACCGAACTAAATCAGGTTTTTCTCCCAATACTGCTACTGTCGTCCACTGTTCTCCAAATCAAATTACTGCCGCAATCTCTTCTCTGGTCACTGTTGCCTTCTTGAAATAATAAAATCGATTCTTCTTAAAACTCTCCTCCAAATCGCCGTCCAATCCTAAACGCCGCAACCTTTGACCTTTCTCTCAAGTTCCCAAAGCTCTCTTCACGCCGATACACACCTTTTATTTTTCAATAGTCTCCTCAAGTTCCTATGATGTGTTGCAGTCCACCCTCTCCCTCACTGTTGTAATATTTTTCTAATTCTTTTCTCCCTTGCCGTCAACACTTGCCTTTTCTTGAATGTTAATTCTCCCTCCTTGAAAAGTTGTCGTCCATGCTCTTATTTGTCTCTAGGTTTTTGTGTCTTGTTAATTGATGTGGGCCCCTCTTCCTTGGTTTTTGGTCTCTTTACATTTAATGGAGTGGGCCCCTTCCTATTCTTTCCATGATTTTCATCTCTTGCTTTATGATTAAACCTTGCTGGACGATGCCTCCTTTCAAGCTGTCGCCGCACTATGGTTTTTCCCCTAGGTTTTTTTTGTGCCCTTCTATTAATTGACGTGGGCCCACCCTTTTAATTCTCCAGCCCATTTCTTTAGTCTACCGTTGATCTCCTTTTTCCTTTAGCCCATTTAATTTGTACGTCCATTGGTGTTTTGATTGCGAGCTCTCTTCAATTAAAGACGCCACTTGCTCTCCTAATTGTTGCGTTGTTGCCTCCAGCTTTTTCGTTCATGCTGATTTAAATTTTTCCTTCTCTTGTATTCAGCTGCTGGGTCCCTCCAATTTGACAATTAAATTGCAACTCCCAAACTTCAACATGGTCACGTTAAAATCTTCAATTCTAGATTAGCCGATTCTACTTCCAAATTGCACCACTTTAGTTTTCGTCACCTAAAACAAACAAAGACATAAATTACCGTGGAAACACAAGCAAAACATTACAAAAGTCTATCAAAAGAACATGAAACATAAATAATTAACATGACAAAATGCAACTTATCAATAATAAACCCATGATAAAATTTTCATTTATTGAAAATGATTACTTGGATCAATAAGTTCTTTAATGAATTTGATATAGTTTCTTGCAATGTTTAAATAGTAATGTACTGTAGAACATTAAAGCCATAGGTCATGCAAAAGGATCAAAGATCTCATCAAAGATCCAAATAAGTATTTAGGTAATTTCTCTTAATTATAAGAAAAATTAAGATGAAACTTATACAATTTAAGCAAGTACTCACTAAAGAGAATCTTGTATAATTGTCTTATCATATTGTTGCTAAGATGATGATATAGTATAAGATATTTAAACAATTAACTTAGTATAAATGGGACATTGTTGATATATGCCTCACAACCAATCAATTATTTGTAATTTTAGTGACATAATTGTTTAAAGATATTCTTTATCTTATACATATTGAGATGTATATGATAAAGTCCATAAGATAAATATGCTTAAACAAACATATGAGCTCTTGTTAAAGAATAAGTTCACTAAACTGACTTCATATCAGAATTATATTTGGAATATTATTTATATGTCTATAGACATTCTCATTGTGATGATTATATAAGTGATCTTTTGATTTTGAATTTCCAAAGTATCTCATATAGGGATTACTATGTTTTGATATTGTTTATGATTTATTTTAGTCAATGATAGCTTAATCGGTAATCATTGGATACAACATGAACCATATGAAGGTAATTGAGTAATCAATATATGATTTATCACCCTAAAATGATTAGGGAGAGTGTTATATTGTTCTCAATTATTATTAATTTGGAAAATTCCTGACCAAGGTAAAATGATACTTTGAAAATAATTTTCAAATATCATTAATTAAATCAATTGCTAACGAAGGAGAACTAATATGATTGGATTCAAATAATATAAACATTAATTCCATATTTTGTGCCTAACTAGAATAGTGTGTGATGAAAGGAATAATTATATGAAAAAATCATGTTCAAAAAAGTTAGTTAAAACTATGTTAATATTTCTAATATTTGGATAATCATGATGCATTGTTAAATGCCAATCTTAATCTATATATGTAAGTTTTTTAATTAGAGAATTAAAAATAAATTAAAGGAGTTTAATTTATCTAATCTTAAATATCATTTTGGGTTATAATTTACATCTATTGCTAACATAATTAGGATCTTAATAAGTCACACATAAAAAATGGTTAAAGAGAGAAAAAAGATATTTTAATCGAATTAGGCTTGATTGTAAAGTTAAAAAAACTTTAGGATTAAATATGAATATTTAATAAATAAGCATCTATATAAGATAATAAAATTTATTTGCACTCAATTATCATTTTATTATAATGAATTGTAATTCTAATTAAAATTTAACTGAAGCTAAAATTTCATTTTAAATACATTATTTAAAAAAATCAAACTCTATTGTAAATTTTCCTCTCTACCTTACTTGTAGAGTTCTATTAGCGCATTCATTTAGATCTTAATAGAGGCGGCTATAACAGTCGCAGTGAACTAGTTTTAAGAAAGGTGTAAAAGAAACTACAAGAAATGAATCAAGTTGTACAATAAAATATAAATTTATGATTCATACTTTATTATATTTTATGTGATAATCGTGTTATAATATTGACTTTTCAATAATCAAATGAAAGAAATTTATTTTTATTCTGTTATCGAATCCAACTTTAATTTGCCAACAAATTAAACCTGCAAGATCTTTCGAGTTGGCTTTATGTGGGTTGGCTAATGTTGTAGGCCATCCAACTTGAGATCATCTAGTGAATGAATTGTACAAACAGCATAAGCCCTAACTAATGGAAGCTGTAAAACGCAAATGTTTCATTTTGTAATGGCAAATTATTAAATGAATGCGATTACATTATATATAATAATGGCTCTTAAGGAACTTATTTGACCATATCTTATATATATACTTTGTATTAATTACATCTTGTCGTCTATGTTGGAACTTCCAGTTTCTGATCGACTCAAAGTCGAACCATTTGAAACCTAACCCAACCACAGACACATTTTCTATTTTGCAGACTAAGTCACTCCTTTGACAAAGGGAGCCCCTTTTTAATAAGTGCCTGGAGGCAAGCAATGACTGCATGGATTGTTTGTAGCACACTTCTATTATTTTTCTAAGATAGGAGTCTATTTTAATTTTCTGCTCCATTTCTTTAAAGAACAAGTCAACTTTAGTACATACCAAATATGCTTCAAATTCAAGATTCGTTGTCAACCACGCAAAAAATACGGATATGTTGATCATAGAATACGTATTTTCTATGAGTGGATACACTTAACTGCTGCATAGTCACGGAGTCTCTAATACGATTGATTGCCTTGAACTTGACTCTTCGAAAGCTACGCATGCGATTGATAAGGGTTTAGTTGATTGGTTAAGTGTTAGACTGGGAAATCAGTGGAAGAATGAGGAATCTGATGTCGTGGTAATTGGGTCAAGACCAATATATTCTTCACTCGTACTTCAAATATCTAGACGATTCAACCTTTTGAAATTTCCAACCCTGGCTACAATTCCTCATCCAATAAAATGGTGACTCATTTGGATGCGTGGTTTGAATATATGCTTACCTAGACGTGTAAGTTGATCATAGCAGGAAAGTCCATCCTTGTGCAGTTTTACAATTCAAGAATTGTGGACAAGACAAGGCCAAAGACTTGCAAGATTATTCGAGCACAAGATTCCTCATGTACTTGAATATATAAATTTAGTTAATACTAATAACTAAATATATTATTGTTGTCATCTTCGTTATTATCATCGTCACACACAATCCGAACACACAATCCGAACTTCCGTAATGATAACTAAATATATTATTGTATTTGCTTAAAAATATATAATCCAAAATTACTTAACTAAAACCAAAAACACAAGAAAAAGACAACCCCTTGATATTTATTATTTAATAACGGCAATCCGAAAACAAGACCCTATCATCCAGTAACAGCAATCCAAAACAAAACCCTTATGATACAATCCAAGCGAGACTAGTTGTCACTAGCATAAGTCTTGCACATAACACTCTGACCATGATGGTGAACAACAACAGCAAAATTCCAAGAGAACGGAGCCAAGATATCAGACATGGACATTGAAGCACGAGATAAAGAGAAATCCCTCAAACAAAAGCGTATAGATCAGGAACAAAAGAAAACCACCTGAAACCACAACTCCACTTGTCTGGTAATGATGGACATTTAGGCAGCCAATGCCAAGTCCTTCTTGACACCTTATAATATAATATCTCTGGCCATGTGTAGCAGCAAATACATATCGTACCTTGATGCCAGAAGCAATTGACATGATCATAATTGTGGTAAGAAACTGACACAAATTTCCTGCACATCAACTCAGGCAAACTTTCGATTTCAATCCAATTTCCACCTTCAACCAATTCCCACAATTTAATGCTCTTCGAAATCCCATTTGCCCCTACTCCGCCAACCAAATACCGCTTCAGCCCACCATCACTCACCAATCTCGCAAAAGTTAGACTCCTTGGCAAGTCACTGTTCAATCTCTCCCACTTTCCAGTCTCCAAGCAAAAACATGCCACGGAAAATGGCTCCTGGGTAGTGAAGTAAAAGGAACCATTCGCAAATACACCTTCTTGATGGCTATTGCTACTCAGAATTGGTTCAAAACCATCAAACTTTTGCCAAAGATGGAGTCTTGAGTCGTAGACAAAGGTAGAAACTGATGCAAACGCCGAACATTGCATGAAAATTATATACCCAAATGGCAACGAAACAAAAGTGAAACATTCAAAAGAGAAAGGATAACTCGGGAACTCAATAACCCGCGAGGACTTTGCCAGGAGATTGCAGACAAGAAATGAACTTGAACCAGGAAGAGAGAAGCAAAACAGCCCATTAGAAGACGAGAGAAGACAAACAGAGGAAGAACCAGCTATACTATATGGTGGCAAAAGAGAGAGCGATAGAGCACAATTACGCCATCTTCCAAGAGTAGAATCATACAAAGGCACGCGCTTGCAAAACTGAGGATGCGAGAGCAGAAGGAAAGAAGAGAAAGGGCAAGTAGCAGATGAGTGTTTGGAAACGAAAGGGGGAGAAAAAGGCAGAGAATTGAAGTGCTTACAAGTTGATCTCAGAGTTAAAAACGACTTCAGAGGCAAAAAAGACAGTACATGTTCAAGTAATTCCTCCGGCAACCGGCTCCAGATTCCGGGATCCATTGCCGGCGAGGTGGACAGAGATTGCAAGCTGTTTCTAATCATGAATCGATCTCTGATTTGTAATTGAGATGCCAAGTTATGAGCTTTGATCGCTTGGCCTTTGAACTGAAACATTGCTTTCCTTCAAGAAACAGAAAGCAATCTTCCGCAGCTGGGATAGCGCGGGGGACAATAATCTGCTACCAGTTAACCATGCAAACGCATTTAAATCTTATCCGAATGATTGCGATTGATAATAGCAAATCAGCGAAACCATCAAATTGACTTCGGACTTCGTGCCCTAATCACGTGTTTGACATGCAAGGGTACATACCGGGACGTCCGTAGGTCATTCTGGTATATGACCTACGACAAAAAAGAACTACGAACAAACATTTCTATACTCCACATGGCATTACAATAATACAACAGTAATATAAAATTTGTAACTTTTTAAAACCAAACTTCTTTCCATTTCGTTTCATCTAAAACCGTAATTTACATAACTGTCAGTTATAACTGTCTTTACATTCCTCTGAAACTATCTACTGGATATTAGAACAAAATAACAGTCCTAACTAGGTCACTTACCTGTACTTCCGAGCTAATACCTGGAAGTATCAGTAACGTCGGTAGATCGACGTTCCAACTGTGCCTCTATAACAGTTATAATATGCAATTATTACCAAAAATCCAATCAGAAACATTTCAGAATGCACATGTAGCGATTAAAATATGTACAATGCATGTTCATGATATTCTCGGCCTTAATCCAAAATTTTCCATCACAAAAATTCGTCTAAAAATTAGAAATCCAACAGCACCGAAATTACCCAATTCGGACCTCTCTAGGTCCAAAAATTAATAAAACATTGATCAGAAAACAATTACCTGGACCCACGTCAAATTCACTTTCAAAAATTCCCAATTTCTCATAAAATGAAATTAAATAGTCCACGAATCCGATGCCTCGAGAATCAGGTCAATCGGACGTCGGATGAAAAAGTTATGCACCAAAGAAGTCAGAAACCCGAAATTAAAACAAAAATCGCATATATATATATTTCAAACATAATTTCCACATTATTCACAACAATTT
Source organism: Erythroxylum acuminatum (assembly GCA_026284645.1). NCBI lineage: Eukaryota > Viridiplantae > Streptophyta > Magnoliopsida > Malpighiales > Erythroxylaceae > Erythroxylum > Erythroxylum acuminatum. The sequence goes on along the minus strand of JANKOD010029530.1, from coordinate 24,805 downwards.
CATTTAGGCCTAAATACCGGGAACTGTCATGAATGCATGTACAGTTATTTTTCATGTGCAAAAGTCAACTGTTCACAACTAACAATATGCATGAACATGTCCAATCAGTCCTAATCACTCATACAAACCCCTTTCTCAAATTACGATTCTACCCTTCCCGTCGGGGGTGGGATGTTACATGTTTGGTCCCAATCAAGCCGTAGAATAGATTAAGAAAAGTAATGCTAATAAGGTAAAGTTTGCAAGACAATTCACTGTCTTTTATTGATATGGAATTATTGCTTAAATACAAAGTTATTTGTTAATAAAACCCTAGTTTTCAGGAGATAACACATCTCCACTTTCGTATGTATTCAGGATACAAAATAATAAAGAAAAGAAAAATAATAACGAACAAGACCTATTCATTCCAAATATCTCAGATTGTGGTGTTGTGCATGTGTGGACCTCCTTGGTGAGTTGACCACTTCTGAATAATAAAGAAAAGAAAAATAATAACGAACAAGACCTATTCATTCCAAATTTCTCAGATTGTGGTGTTGTGCATGTGTGGACCTCCTTGGTGAGTTGACCACTTCTGAAGTACTCTTATCATTACTTCCCCGGCCAAGACAAACCTTGTCCTCAAGGTTCAGTTGAGGAAAGCTATGGCATAGTTGGTCGGTGTTCTCCCATGTCGCGTCTTCTAGTGGTAATCCTTTCCATTTAACAAGACTTGTAGACACAAACTTCGATCCTTGTTTGACCCACCTTTCATCCAGAATTGTCCCTAGAATTAAAAGCAACTCTCCATCATCGTTTAACATTGGCAATTGCTCTGTGGTCATCATGTTTCTCCAATTTTCTTTTTTAGTAAGGAAACATGAAAAATCGTATGGACAAGAGAACCTAATGGCAGCTTAAGACGATAAGCAACTTGGTCAATGAGTATGCAATTTAAAAAGGGCCATAAAATTTGTTGGTGAGCTTTTGCGAGGCTCATCGGAAGACCATCTTTTGTCAGTAAGGATGTAGTTTAAAAAAGACCCAATCACCCTTGTTAAACTGAACATCTCTTCTCTTAGTATCCGTAAACTGCTTCATACGATTATGTGTTGCATGCAGATTTGTCTTCAACTCCTTAAGTAGTTCATGTCGAGAAAAAAGTTGTACGTCTATCTCATTAACCATGGATGAACCAAGTTCGTATCGTGGAAGTGTGGGTGGAGGTCTACCGTATAGAGCTTGAAATGGTGTCATGCCGGTCGGCAAATGATATGTGGTATTATACCAAAACTTCACCTAAGGTATAAGACGACACCAACTACGCGGTCATTGTTGAACAAATCATCGTAGGTATTGTTCTAAACAACGATTGACCACCTCAGTTTGTCCGTCACTTTGAGGATAGTAGGACGAACTCATAAGTAGCTGCGTTCCAGACATCTTAAGGAATTCTTTCCAAAAATTATTGACAAAGACAAGATCTAGATCACTTACTATTGAATGTGGCATCCCATGGAGTTTCATTATTCCTTCCACTAACTTGTCTGCAATATATCTTTTTGTCTAAGGATGGGACAATGTCAAGAAATGGGTTGATTTACTTAAATGATCAACGACTATCATAATCGTGTCTTTGCCATCAGAATGAGGTAGTCCATCAACGAAGTCCATGGAAATATCTTCCCAAACTTGACACGGCACCTGTAAGAGTTGTAGAAGACCGACAAGGCACAACGTTTCGGCTTTAGCATGCTGACACACATCACAAGCTGCCACATAGTTTTGCACTGATTTATGCATCCTCGGCCAATAAAATTGTTGTGCCAATAGCTTAAATGTCCATAAGACTCCAGAATGATCACCAACGGGAGTAGCATGGAACTCTCGTAAGAGTTGTTGAGCTAAATTAGAATCAGATGGCAACATAACTCTATTTTTATAATAAATTAATCCTTCTCGCCACAAATATGGTTGACCAGGAGAATGGAATGCCAATTTACCAATACTTTGCAAGTATGGATGTCGAGTTGTCTCCTTTTTAAGTTCATCCCATATCCCCACGTGTTGTACAAAGATAGCTTGTAATGCTGGGTGGTCTGCAACCATTGATAATGCGTCAGCGACAGATTTTTCTCTACCCAGTTTATACAAAATCTCATAGTCAAATCCCACGAGCTTTAACATCTATTTCTATTGCTCTGGGGTCAGAATCCATTGTTCCAGAAAAAATTTGAGACTCTGGTGATCCATTTGTATTAGGAAGTGTCGCCCTAATAAATACGGTCTCCACGTACGCACCGTTACGATGATTACAAGCATTTCTTGAGCATAAATCGACCATGAACATTTAGATTCTCCCAATGCTCTACTCATAAATGTGATTAGTCTCCCTTTTGTGATAGAATTGCTCCAATTCCATCACTTGAGGCATTGGTGTGAATAACGAACATCTTCGAGAAATCCAGTAAAGCCAGCATCCACGTACTTGTCAATATCGATTAAAGCTTTGAAAAGCATGTTCCACTTTACTATTCTAGCCAAATTGTTCCCTTTTCAATAGAGTAGTAAGTGGTTGAGTGATAATACCGTAATTGTAATAAATTTGCGGTAATATCCCATGAGACCCAAGAAGGTGCGTAACTCCATAACAGTCGTGGGACATGGCCAACTGAGGATGGAGTGAATCTTCTTCTGGTCAACTTTCACTTCTTCAGCCAAGATTATAAGTACTCAAGATCTTGACTCCCAATAGCACATTTCTTAAACTTGACAAAAAGTCATTCTCGTAAAAGGATGTTGAATACCTTGTGGACATGATCAATATATGCCTGCCAACTTGAGCTATAGATTAAAATATTATCAAAAAATATAAGCACGAACTTACGTAGGTTCGGAAGAAAAATTGAGTTCATAAGTGCTTGAAAAGTTTATGGAGAATTGCAAAGGCCCAAGGACATCACCAAATATTCGTAAATGGCTGTTATAAGTGTAGAATGCGGTCCTAGAAATGTCTGGAGGATGGATACGAACTTGATGATAACCTGTCGTCAAGTCAAGTTTAGTGAAAAAATCACACCATGAAGCTCATCCATCATATCAACAACAGTCGGAATCGAAAATCGATCTTTAATGGTGACTACATTCAGTGCTCGATAATCCGTACAAAAATGCCAATACTGTCTTTCTTCTTCACCAACAAAACTGGGGAAGAAAAAGGGCTCGTACTTGGTTGGATTAAACTAGATTGTAGCATATCATTTACTTGTCACTCAATTTCATCTTTCGAAAAATACGCGTATCGATAAGGCCGAACGTTGATAGTTTATGTTCCTTCTTTGAGAATAATTCGGTGCTCAATCTTATGTGGCGGTGGCAATTGCTTAGGTTCCTGAAATATATCATCAAAGTCTGACAAGAGTGATTTCATGTTCAAGTATAAGGGGTCAATCTTACTGTTCTCTTGTTGTAGATACAAGATAAACAAAGAATGGCCTTGTTGTGATTCCTTTTCAATGTCTTTAGGCTGTGTTGATTAAATAGCATGCCTATCTATGCCCTGCAGTTTCCTTGGTTGATTTTCCCATTGAAATTCCATAGTCAAATGCTTCTAATCACACTAAACCGGCCCAATTGTACAAGCCATTGAATTCCCAAAACAATATCCAATCCAGTCAACGGTAATGGATAGAGTGAGTGAAAACGCAATACCTTGGATTGTCACCTTTTCATACCTCCCTCGGAACATCATCAAAGAGCCACTGGAGACTTGTACTGTGAAGGGATCAGAAGGAGTGACCAAAAGCTACAACCAAGTTGCCAATCTCTCGTTAATAAAATTATGGGTCGACCTGCTATTGATCAACGTAATGAGGTTATGTCGTCCGATATAAGCAACCACTCTCATCGTGCTTATATTGTTCCATCCTGTTAATACATGAAGGAAAACCTCTGGAGCCTCCTCTTCGACAATCTCGTCATATAGATCCCAACTTGATTCGCCTTCCATCAAGAGTAACTGAGGTTGTCGACACTTATGTCTCGGAACAAACTTCTCGTTGTAGCTGAAGTATAACCCTTGGCTGCGTTTCCTTCGAATTTCATCCTATGATAAGTGTTTAGTCGGTGAAGCCGACGACTCTTTCCGTGGTGACAAGTTTAGTAGACATGGGGTTGTAGGGACTGCTCCCGACATCTTTCGTTTTCGGCGAATATGCTCATCCTGCATTTGAGCGAGATTTATGGCTTCTTTCAGGGTCTTAGATCTAAACATGCATATTCCATCCGCTATGAAAGGATGGACTCCACCCATAAACGTTTCGACCAAAACCTTATGTGACCATCCCCTAATATGATTCCGCAATCTCTCAAATTTTGTTTGATATTCGCAATAAGACCCAATTTGATGAACCCGTGACAGAGCTTCATCAAAATCTTCACTCTCTGTAAGATCAAAATGAACCGTTATCTCTTTTTCAAATATTGTCCAGTTAATCTTAGTCCCTTCTTTCTCACACGTTTGTTGGATTGATATTTGCTTCACTATATAAGTGGTAAGAAGTCAAAGAAACCTTTGAGACAACGAAGTGGCCTGATAATTGAAATATTAGTGGACTTTGTTCAACCATTCTATCGAGTCGCCTTCGGAGAACCTTAGAAACTCGAGCTTTGCAGTCTTCGATGCGAATATTGGTCGTTGATTATCTCTATGACTATCAACGTTATCGTGTATCATTCATGAGCCTTTGTTTTGTCCTCCTGAACCACTGCTCCCCTCCTTTTGTAACGCTTCCATCATTCTGCTCAACGTCACTTCCAATTATTGAAACTTATCTGCAACTCCGACTTCCAAGCGGCTCAAACTGTCTTGGACAGAACAGAGGTTCGTCTCCAAGTTGTCGATGCACTCTTTGTTAGTTCCCATGATAGTTTGGCTCTGATACCAATGATTGGTCTTGATCAAGCCATAGAATAAATTAAAAAAAGTAATGCTAATAAAGAAAAGTTTGCAATTCACTATCTTTTATTTATTTAGAATTATTACTTAAATACAAAGTTGTTTGATAACAAAACCCTACTTTTCAAGAGATAACACATCTCCACTTTCGCATGTAAACAAGAAACAAAAAATAAAGAAAAGCAAAATAATAACGAGAAAGACCCATTCAATCCAAATATCTCGGATTGTGGTGTCGTGCATGTGTGGACCTTGGTGAGTTGATCACTTCTGAAATACTCTTATCACCGTGCCATCAAGTTAACAGCTTATACTCCACTGACTCATGTCATATCACCTATAGCAACTCCAAAGTCTATAGTACCTAGAGTTGTATAACAACGCATTGGAGGAGACTTTTTCACCAATGATAGCTTATTGCTCTTCGTTTGAGCATTGAAGTGTGAAGTATAACTCACTAGGATATGGAAAAAGGGACAATTTTCCCATTAACGTAACATAAGGTCTATAATAGTCCTTATTGTTATCTTTAATACCAATTTAAATCTTAACGATCATAAAATGACATTATCTATATCCTCAAATCTAACCTCATTATACTTTGATTAGATCTCTCTCATCCCACTATCAACTTGTAACATGTGGCACGCCTGTTGTGCAATTTTGGTCAAGTGGAGGTTGATTTGGCTGTTATGACCCTTTTTAATGAAAAAATGCAATTTGCCTGTTAACATTTGACATATCTTTGTCAATAATTTGCATCTTAACGTTTAGAAAATAACACAATTTACACTCTTATACCCAACTTCGTAAAGTTTATATTAGATTTTTGTCACGATGGTATTAACGCGTGATAATTAATATACTAGTTAAGCAATTCTAGTCCCATGAACTTTATGCCCACCCTTAATGTAACCTAGATCTGATCCAACAGCCAGCTACTAGTCAAGAAATCAAGTATATCTGCTTCTTTCTCAATCCAAGGAAAGCTCTAAGTCCTGATGGACACAGTGCGTATTTTTTTCCAATATACATAAGACATAGCAGGCAAACTACTAGTAGAGGTTGTGCAAGAATTCTTACATTCTGGCATGATGCTAAAGGAGATGAATGCAACTCATATTTATATGATTCCTAAAGTCCCCCATGCCATTTCTCTAAATGACTTTAGACTTGTTACTTGTTGCATCACAACATACAAGGTGATTAAGAAATTGTTGCCTAATAGACTCAACGAACCTCTCAAGTATATAGTTCATCAGTCACATGGTGCATTTATCCATGGCAAATCCATCTCTGATAATATTATGTTGGTTAAAAAGTTGATGAAGGATTACAATAGTAAAAAATCTATCAAATTCTATGTAATTAAAGTGGATTTCACTAAGGCATTCGATAAAATCAATTGGAGCGTCATTCTTAGCATTCTAGAGTGGTTTGGTCTTCCTTCAAATTTTATTAAAAATTTATACTATTATGAATTATATTAATAAATAAGATGATCAATTTTATTTTTTAGTTATAATTTTTTATAAATAATTAATAATAATTTGGTTGAGGCGATTCTAGGAGGCATTAAAGAATTTCTAAAGAGGGTCTGATATTTCCTCTTTAGGTAAGTTGTGGTTGAAAAAATAGGTATGTTACTATTTCAGGGGTTAGTAATAGAGGCCTCCAAAGGAGGCTCTTCTGGATGTCCAACATCCTCCCATAGCTTGGAAGCAAGTTACTTTCTATCTCTACAGGAAACCAAAGCCATGAAAGTTAGCAAAACTTGGAGTAATGTGATAACCTCGGACAATTAGAGGGTTAAGCCTAGGTACTTTCTCTCAATTATCAGTCAAGGCATAGTTACCCCTCCACTTGAGCTAATATAGGAGGGAGCCAAGCTCTAGAGTAATACGATGGTATGACATTTTCTAAAGAGACTAGCTTTCCCATAGATTTAAAACTGGGCACAGATCAGCTGGGGTGACAAAAGACTTTACAAAACTGACTGAGGATGACCCATTTCTCTTCCAGTTCACAAATTATGAATCCCTTAGTAGGGTGACGGAAGCCGGGCTATGGCACAAAAGGGGGAGAACTGATGTTTGTTTAGAAATGGGTCCTTATACTAGAGCTTGATAGTTTTAGAATTGAATATGTTCCTCTGTGGATTAATTTCCATAATATACCATTAGAGTATTAATTGTACTCTAGACGATTTGAGCTTCCTTGTAAGCTCTATGGGAAAGCCTACAGCATGATTCAACAACTGCCAAGATGGAAAAAAAAATTCTTTACTAGGATATGTGTTGAAGTGAATCTAAAGGAGGAACTTCTAGAAGTGTTGAATGTAATGAACCTTGATTTGGACGGAAAATTTATCAAAACAGAAGTACATCTATCCTTGATTTTGATGGAAAAGTTGGCTTGTCCTTGAGATGGAGAGCGAAGGGTTCTTGACCTTTGGAACTTCGCGCCAAAACTGAGGAGTTGACAGAGAATGAATGGCGAATGAAGGAGTGAGAGGGGAGGAATATTGATGAAGCCATGGCCATGACACACATCCAATATTATTTCCTTTTGAGATTTTTGATGAGTGTTTATGGTTCCATTTCAATTTTATCATTTTCAGCTGTAACTGTTAAAGAAACTTTGTGGTCGTAAGACTATCCACATCTACGAAGACGATAGGATTTGTAGTTTGACATTCACACGTCTTCCTCTTCCCGCCCTGTACTTGTACTAGAAACATATACGCATAGGAATAGGCTATAGGTCTTGGTTAAGAATTAGATGAAGAATTACAAGAATGCATCTGCTCCAAGGAAACACAGTGAACAAGACAGTTTTTGAATTTCACTACGTATAATAATCTCTATAGTACTATTTATGTCCCATTTTGTGTAACTGAAAGGAAAATCCAAAAGAAAACTGGAAAAACGTCTTCAAATGAAATACTTGCATTCTTGCCACTAACAAACAAACAAGACTTAATCAGCCCATTCTCGAGTTCAACTCTTGCGTCTGTTCTTCTTTGAAATAGGCATTAAGCATGAGCTAGAGAACCAATATGAAAAGACAAAAAGAAAAGGCAAAGTTTTGAAGAACTAAAATCATGGGCGTAGGTGAGTTAGCAAGAGACTCTCCTGGCTTAAGTGAGATCGCGGGTTTAAACTGCTCTTATGTATATAATTGTTTAAAACTTAGGATCAGAGCTTTGCCTCTCACAAGAGATCTACTCAGCTCAAGCTGGGATTAATTTAGGCGTGAATGACTTAAAGGTGCCTTCCTATAATTAAGACCCTCGTACAAAAAAGCACGTGACTTTTTGGAGTTTTTTTAAAAAACCCACCCAATTATGTTGTGCCTACTCTTCTTCCATATCTACAAACAATCACTTTTGAATACAAAACAGTTCAAAGCTAAACCAAGTATAAAGCAAGTGTTGTAAACATGAGAACCTGCGCAACCTATAAATCAAAGAAGTATCTCCTGAATGAATACTCTCCCATTAGTAGATCAAATGTAATACAGAGTTGGACATAACACTATTCCCGTCACAAGTGAGATACCAATAGTCTCGCTTTAATCGGATTACACGAAGTTCTGATATATTTATTAATTTAATATGACAATAAATTAAGCCTATTATAGAATAGTATTAATAAATAAAATGATCAATTTATTATTTTATTTATAATCTATATTTACAAATAATTAATAATTACTTTGATTATGTTTATTAATAAATACTACAATAAATTTCATTATTTCATTAAGTTATTATATTTATATCTCATTACTTATATAAAAAAAAGTATAAAAATAAATAATATAAAATGTTAATTAATTTTATTAACATTTAATAATATATTAATTAGTTCAATATGGTAGTAAGTTAATTTTTATTAAAAATTTATACTATTATGTATTATATTAATAAATAAGACGATCAATTTTATTTTTTAATTATAACTTTTTATAAATAATTAATAATAATTTGGTTAAGATTGAAGGGCAATTGAAAGGCGATTCCAAGAGGCATTAAAGATTTTCTAAAGAGGGTTTGATATTTCCTCTTTAGGTAAGTTGTGGTTGAAAAAATAAGTATGCTACTATTTCAAGGGTTAGTAATAGAGGCCTCCACCGGAAGGCTCTTCTAAGTGTCCAGCATCCTCCCATAGCTTGGAAGTAAGTTAGTTTCTAACTTTACAGGAAACCAAAGCTATGAAAATTAGCAAAACTTGGAGTAATGTGATAACCTCGGATAATTGGAGGGTTAAGCTTAGGCACTTTACCTCAGTTGTCAGTCACGACATAGTTACCCCTCCACTTGAGCTACTACAGGAGGGAGCTAAGCTCTAATGTATTAAGATGGTAGGATATTTTCTAAGCAAGAGACTAGCTTTTCCACATATTCAAAAGTGGGCCCAGTTGAAGTGGATTTAGCTCCACCAATATATGAGGTTAGCTTAGGGAATGAAGAGGAGTAATCTGAAATGCTTAAGGATATTCAAGACATTCAAGAAGTGGAACATGAACATATCTCAGATTAGGAAGTCAAACAGAATGAATTAAGAGAGGAGAATGGACCAGAAAATGAGGTGGAGAACCTCTCCATTGATAATTTTGGGAATTCGGTTAGAGAATATTTAGAGACAACCCCTAATAGCACAAGGAAATCAAATAGGAAGAGGAGAAAACCATGAATAAAGCTCACTAATTTTGATGATTTTTTTTTGAAATATAAGGGGCATGAATGAACCCTTCAAAAGACAAGCTATCAAGGACATCATTTTGGGGAAAAAAATACTATCATAATAGGACTACTAAAAGACTAGGATTAAGGCTCATAAATTCTAGAATTTAATAAGGTTTCTTAGTAAAAGTTTGGAGTATGGTGATATTTACATACTTGACTATATTTTTACATCCATATTTGATGTATTTTGCTTGATATTTTATACTTTTATTGTATATTTGGTGCTTAATTCTCTCTAAGTGTGTATACAGAGTGTAATTGCCTTCATAGACTTAAATGAGAAGAATTTGGATGAAAACATGGCATAAAACAAAGATTCTATGCATAAGAGGGATGCACGGCAGTGCATCTGCCCATACACGCCTTTGGTCGTTCAGATTTTGCGCTTTTCAAAGAATTTTGTTATGGCCGGTTGTGCATCAAACTGTGCATCAGCCAAAATCCTAGAATTCAATATAAAAGAACGTGAATGGAGGCAAATGAGAGGAGCATACTTCAGGAGGTGATTCAAAATGTGGAGATCATTCTCAAGGGGTAATTTTGATCCAGAGAAGTGGAAAACACAAGGAATTCATTAAAAGATACATCAGAATACAAGATCAAACCTCTACATCACATGAATATTTGATAAAGACAATCAGAGAGATTTAGAATTATGAACCAATTTCGTGTTCGATAATGTGTAATAAACATCTTATTAGTATTTAGGTTAGATAAACCCTATGTTAATATTTTGATATGATCTGATTCTTTTATTAATTCAATTGGTTTGATTGTTATATTGTGATTTGATTACGTGTTTTATTTATGTTCTAATAGACCCAAAAATATTAGATCATAATCTGATTTCATATATAAAGATTGAGAAATCCTATTAATGAATATAGTAAATGGAAGGATATGATTACAACTCTAGAGACAGGATGACATAAATCTTCCGGATTAGGGTCAAACCTAATAGAGGATTCACAAATCGGTAAAGCAATCCTATGAGTGATTCAATTGAAAACTTTAGGATTAGTTGTTACTCAAGGTTAGCTATTAGCTTACCATAGGAATCTCCACAATCCAATAAATCAATAAAACAATTGCGTAATAAAAGATCAACCTATTAAGGGTTTAAGGGGATTCAAAACCTAGATACTAATTTTTGGTATCGGTAATTTTCTAGGTGAATTCTTAATTCTCTGTTTAATATCATTGCCTATTTTATTTTACTTGCTTTAGTTTTATTTTCGTTTATTAAAACCAAAATCAATCTATAGGCTAGATAATAGGATAATGGTAATTACTATTATTCATCATCTTCATGGGATCGACTCATACTTGCCGATACTAATTATAGCTACACAATGCATTTGCAAATATTGTAATATTGACTAACTTAGAAAAAATCAAGGAAGTTTTTGGTATCGTTACTGGGGACTTGAACATTAGGAAAACCTTAATGTTATTACTCTAGTCATTATTCTCGTATTTACTTTATTTTATTTTACTTTTCTTTTATTTTTATTATATTGAATTGTATTTGTGGCTTATTCATTTAACTATCTTTTTAATTTCTCTACTTAATCTTAAGTTTGTCATTTATTGTAAGATTCACAATTCATTATCATAGTCACAACTCACAATGGAAGAATGAATCGGACAATACTCTTATGGGAGGTACGATTTGTCTTCACAATCTTTAAGATCACCATATGCTAGAGATAGGTGTTCTGACATGTTTACGGAGGCTCAATCGATTTCTATACCGTGTTGCAACATTTGTTGGAATGCTTACTACAATCATGAATTTCGAGCACTGACCTATATGTGGAAGCGACCAAACATGTACAATCAACCTTAAGGTGCACTACATGGGAATAGCTATGATTCAGAATGGAGTAACTCTTACGCCTATAGATGGAACAATTACACTCTAGCAGAATATCTATTATAACGAGCACCTCAAATTAACCAGCCAACTCTGAAAGATATGATGGGTGATTTCATTCAAGAATCAATTATAGAACATCAAGAAACAGAGGCTCATATGTAAAATTTGGTGAATCGGATGGACTAACTTGCGAAGATACTATCTGATGAGATGTAAAGGAGTTTGTCCAGTTTTACTAAAACTGATGTTCAAGAATATAGAATGGCAATCACCTTTAGGAATGGAAACGAGCTTTCATAAGAAGACAAAGTAGAAGAAGAAGAGGAAGAAGAAGCAAGTATTACAGATAAATTAATTGAACTCCTTGCTGAAATGAAAGCTAACCGATGCGAATTCGAGAGGGAAGAAAAGATAAAGTTTGGTTTGTTAAATGGAGTGACATTCTAAGAAAAGCTTCATGAAGAAGAAGAAGAAGTCTCCATCCAAGAAGGGAAAGTAGAGGAGTGGTAGAAGATAATTGAAGAAGATCAGCTAAAAATCTTTGTCTGCGAAGAAAAAGGGGAGTGGAAAAAGGTACATGAAGAAGAACTAGCGGAGGAACCAAGTAAGGGAACAACTAATGAGGCATTGGCAGTAACCTTAACTACAAATGGTTCCTACTTCCTCGAAGACAAATTGTTCGAGTTAGCTAATGATTCAGGGAGTCTTGTTATTCCTTATTTTATTAATAGTTTGTCATTAAAAAGGGCATTAGTGTAATTAATTGGTTTTACTAAATTAATCAATTATGTCATTATTATTCTGTAACAGGTGACTTACTTATAGGCTACAAACCCCCCATGCTAAGAAACAAGTGGAAGCAAGTCACTTATTGTAGACCTAGGATGAGGGTAAACTTGCAAGTTACGTCGAACTAACGACCTTAAAAAAGCGTTGCATAGGAGGCAACCCATGAATTAAGATAGGTTTTATTTCAAATTTTATGCCATTTTATTTTCATATTTCATTTAAAATTCCTTATTTTTATTTTTATTTTTATCTTTTTATCACTTTATCTTTATATTTTGCAAAGATGTTAGTTGCATATTGGATGGATCAAAATCAGAACAAATTTGTCATGGTCAAGAAAGTACCACTAAACCCTCAGAACAAAATTGTCATAGTCACGAAAGTAACACTAAATCCTCTTACTTCTAAATGCTTATCTGGTGTACAACGGGGACAATGTACAACTTTAAGTGTGAGGAATGGTTTAATGAATTCTAGTGACTTCTTTAAGTGTATTATAATCTTGATTATTGAATTTTATTAACTAATATCTTAAATTGGTTGAAATCTTTCCATAAATACTATGTTTTATTGTTGAATATTAAATTGAAATGGTATGCAAAAGGATGAGAGCTAGAATAAAATTGCTTTTATGAGTCATATTTTTAGTATTCATTGAAATATTCAAGTTGAATAATATTGCAAATTATTCACACATAATACCTATCTTTTTCGTGAGCTTTTGACCCTAAGAGGAAATTTTTCAAAATTTTTAAGGATCTTGTTATTCCTTCACATGTGTTATCATGTGTAGTAGAACAATTCTAGAACTTTCTTTCATTATACACATTGATACCATATTTGTTAAATTAGAAGTATTATCATGATGAAGACATTTAGATTTAACAACTTGTTTAAACTTATTTCTTTGAAAAATACCACACCCTTAAATTTTCCTTTAGGAATAACCAAGTTAAGCCTTAACCTTTTTCATTGATCAAACCCATATATTAACCCTTATCCTATTTTTCTTTGAAGACCTTTTTCTTGTTTTAAACCTTGAAGGTTATTTACATTATTTACTTGTTTGAGACTTAAAACTCTTGAAAGGTCTGTTATTTCTTTAAATGTGGTACAGAATGCTTGAATTATTGTGTTCATAAAAAAAGCATAAAAATAAAGAAAGAAAATAAAAGAAAAAAGAATGAATATATAGTACCAATGGTTTTACAATGAAAGGACCTCTCTATATTTGTAAACAAGTCTTGAAATATATTGCGTAGTAAATTTCCTTCAATTTAACATTTTTTGTTAACTCAGTCATACCTTACCTAAGCCAGGTTAGAGCCTTACAAGACCTTTTGATTTGTGTTTCTAGTTTATACATAAGTGATGAAGATGTGATTGGATTGCAAGCCTATGGTAAGAATTTTACTATACATTGACTGAGAGTTTGATTCTTTTCACCCCAAACACTTGAGTGTATTGAGTGAAATCCTAGTGAGGGTGTAAAGGTTTATGTTTTTAGTTTCAAAGTGATTACTGATATGATTATTTTTAATATTAACTTAGGAAGTTAATTTTAGGATAATTTGATTATACTTTTATGTTAATTTGATTTAATAGGATATGATGATTTAGGGTATAAATGGACAGATTGAGATCGATGATGGGTTTATGTTATAAGATTGATAATTTTGATTACGGTTTGCTTGAAGACCGGCAAAAGATTAAGTGTGGGGATATTTAATAAATGCATATTTGGCTATATTTTTACACCCATTTTTGATGTATTTTTCTTGATATTTTATACTTTCGTTGTCTATTTGGTGCTTAATTTGCTCTAAGTGTGTATACAAAGTGTAATTGCCTTCATAAACCTAAGGGAGAATAATTTGAATGAAAACATGATATAAAATGAAGATTTGAAATACAAGAGGGATGCACGACTATGCATCTACCCGTGCACGTCTCCCAAGCAGTGTAGATTCACAATTTTTGGAGAATTTGGAAATGTATGGTTTGATACACGGTCGTGTATCAGACTGTGCATCAGCCAAAACCCTAGAATTCAATATAAAAGAATGTGAACAGAGGCAAACGAGAAGACCAAACCTCAAGAGGTGATTAAAGATGTTGAGATCATTCTTAAGGGGCAATTTTGATCTAGAGAAGCGAAAAAACACGAGGAATTCATTGAAAAATTCATCATAATACAAGATCAAACATCTACATCACAAGAATATTCGATAAAAGGCAATAAAATAAATTTAGAATTATGAACCCATTGTTTTAAATTCGTTTTTCTTTTAGTGTCTGTTTGATTTCGGGTTCGATAATTTGTAACTAAACATCTTGCTAGTATTTAGGTTTTATGAACCCTATGTTAATACTTTGATATGATTTGATTCTTTTATTAATGCAATTGGTTTGATTGTTATATTATGTGATAATGTGTTTTATTTATGTTCTAATAGACCCAAGAATAATAGATCATAATATAATTTCATGCATAGAGATTGAGAAATCCTATTAATGAATAGATCTACTGTAATAGGAAGGAGTTGATTGCAACCCTAGAGATAGGATGGCATAAATCTTCTGGATTATGGTTAAACCTAATATATGGATTCACTAATCGGTTGAGTAATCCTATAAACTTTAAGTTGAGTAATTCAGTTGAAAACCTTAAGATTAGTTGTTAATAGACTAACGATCAGCTATTAGCATACCATATGAATCTCCATGGTTAAATAAATTAATAAAACAATTGCATAATAAAATACCAATCTGTTAAGGATTTAAGGGGATTCGAAACCTAAATACTAATTTTTGAAGAATTTTATTTGCATATAACATGGAGAAAGTTAATATATAACTAAAGATTAGCTCAGATCAATATGTTCATTTACTATGTAAGCTTGAAAATTCAGAAATTTTATTCAAGGTGTCCATCATTTATGCTTCTAAATTTGAATTTCAAAGAACTAAGCTATGGGAAGACTTATATTTTATAAGCAACACAAAGGTAAATCTGTAGATTATAGTTGACTACTTCCATCTGAGGCTCAAGGGGATAGGGTGAATCACTCTAATTTGGGCAGATTGCTAGAAAAGGTGGTTGCCAAGCTAGGGGTAATTGACCTGAAGTAGAAAGGTGAAGCTCTAATTAGGTAAAAACTGGACAGGGTTTTGTCTAATCAAACATGGATGAGGTCCTTCCCTAACTCCCATGTGTTGATTGGCTCACCCTTATGCTCAGATCATTACTATATGAAGGTTAACAATTTTTCCTACACAAGGAAGATAAATGCTCCTTTCAAGTTTTTCAACTTTTTGTCCAATAAGGAAAGCTTTATGGATTTGGTCAGTGAAGCCTAGGCTAGTAATTTTCAAGGCTGTAAATGTTTTCAGATCATGCATAAACTTCAATTTCTAATAGCAAAATTAAAGTTATTTCTTAAGACGGAGGTCCCCTAACAAAAAGGAGATTATTGAGGGCGAAAGATAAACTAAGGAAAATCTAGAGAGCTTGCTACCTCTCACCCCACAACCAGAATTTGCAATTTGAAGAAACCAAGAAATTTTAGGATTATTACAAGGCTCTGACTGATCATGATTCCATGTTATTGCAAAAGGAAAGGAAGATGTGGATAAAGGAGGGAGATATCAATTCAAGATTCTTCCATCACTCTATCCTAGCTAGAGGAATTCTAATAAAATTCAGGGCTTGCATGACAACAATAATCAATTGGTAATAGATAATACATTAACTGAAAGTATGATAACTAATTTCTATATGGAATTGTTAGCTTAAAATAGGTCTAGAAAGTGCTTTTTGTAAGATCTAGTATATTGGACCTCCCACTCCTTAATGCAACCTAGATCTGATCCCACAATCAGCTACTAGTTAAGAAATCAAGTATATCTTCTTCTTTCTCAATCCAAGGAAAGCTCCAGGTTCTGATGGATACAGTGTGTAATTTTTTTCAATATGCATAGAACATAACAGGCAAACTACTAGTAGAGGTTGTGCAAGAATTCTTACAGTCTGGCATGATGCTAAGGGAGATGAATGCAACTCATATTTATATGATTCCTAAAGCCCCCCATGCCATTTCTCTAAATGACTTCAGACTTATTTCTTGTTGCATCATAACATACAAGGTGATTGTGAAATTGCTGCCTAATAGACTCAAGGAACCTCTCAAGTAAAGAGAGGTGCATTTATCCATAGCAGATCCATCTCTGATAATATTATGTTGGTTAAAAAGTTGATGAAGGATTACAATACTAAAAAATCTATCAAATTCTATGTAATTAAAATGGATTTACTAAGGCATTTGATGACATCAATTAGAGCATCATTCTTAATATTCTAGAGTGGTTTAGTCTTCCTTCAAAGTTTATCTCATGGATTAGTGAGTGTATCTCAACTCCTTCTTACATTGTACTTATTAATGGCTCTGCCTCCAAATTTTTCAAAGGATTAAATGGGATAAGGTAATGGGATCCTTTATCCCCTTAATTGTTTTCAATCTCATTGGAAATTCTCAACAGAATTATTAGGTTAAACGTAGTTGGAAATCCAGACTTCACCTTTCACTATAAATGAAAGGTATTACAACTCACTCACCTTAATTTTGAAGATGACTTAATGATGTTTTATTCTATAGATTAGAAATCCATATCAATCTTGCACAAATCTCTTATGTAATTCTGCAGAGTTTTTGGTTTGACAGTTAATACTTTAAAAAGCCTGATACAATTTTATAGTGATGTGTCTAATTCTTATAACCTTTCATAATATATTTGGCTTGGGCATTCAAAATCTCCCCTTCAGATGTCTGGGGGTGCCTATATCTTCTAGGAAGTTGAAGATTCAGGATTGTCTGTAGCTATTAGAAAGGTTAAAAAACAAAAAAATGTTTGGCATAATAGATCCCTTTCACAAGCTAGGAGACTCCAACTCATTCTATCAGTTTTAAACAACCTACACAATCATTGTATATTACATCTTATTATTGCTAAGAAGATTAATAAAGAATTCGAAAGATGCATGAAGAACTTCCTTTAGTCTAGGAAAGCTAAGGTCTCTAAAGGTGCCAAGATGAAATGGGATCACTTTTGCTGGAGAAAACAAGAAGGAGGGCTAGGACTTGTTTCAATCCAGCTGATTTAAATTAAAATAGTACATAAGAGGATGCAGAGTCTTTTTAAAGATAAAGAGGCTCTTTGGAGCAAATGGATAAATGAATATGACTTGAAAGATAGTAATTTCTAGCAGTTATGTGAGAAATAGGAGCATTCATATCCATTCATTTAAATTCTGAGACAAAGACACATTATTTATCCTCTTATCAAAATTCAAATTGGTAATGGGAAAGAATCTTGGCTATGGTTTGACAACTAGACTCCTCAAAGTCCACTAATCAATAGAGAAGAACTATCCACACTAATTGGCATATTGACTATTATTATGTCTAATTTATATTGATTTTGCTTGCCTTCATATCTTTATTTTGGTTACAAATTCTTGTGTTTTAATCCAAATTTGAAATGAATTGAGTAAAAATGGCATGAATGTTGAATGGAGTGTCTTGTGAATTTTGCATGAAAACAAGAAAAATTATGCATGAAAGAATGAATGCTAGATATGAATTATGCATGGTGTAACATTAATTAATTAATGCATGCATTTTAATGGAGCCACAATCGTGATAGTGCAAGTCACATATGTGATAAGGGGAGTCACACCCATGAATCCTACAGTCACGGGTGTGAAAAAAATTTCGTTAAATGGATTAATATTACGCGTTATCTGATGCAAGGTTTATATGGCGTAAAAACCTAAACCTAGACTCAGACTACAAATAGAAAGAGTAAGAGAGGTTGGAGGCAGACACACACAGAGAGAAAAAGACAAAGAAAAGAGACATCAAAGAGGTGAAAAGAATATAAGACCAGTAAGTGGTGAAGAAGAAGAGAAACAACAGCAGATAGAGAGACGGTAGAGGTGAAAGCTGGTTTAAGCACTTGATTGTCAGGGTAAGAATCAACCAGAGGCAGAGGGCGAGAGCTGAAGCCAGGTAATCACCAAAATCCTCATCCGACTACCTAAATGTTTGATATCTCTCTTTTATCTCTGATGTGCTTTGGAACTCCTCTGTTGAAATTATTACTCTATTAGCTCTTTGATAGTTAATTTTGGTTATTCACTATTGCTTTAATACTTCTCTGTTACTGATAAAGATGGGATTGAAGTATATGAAGAAAATGAACCTTGTTTTTTTTTTCTGATTACTTGTTCTTGAGAATTAATGTAGCTAATTTAGTCGATTATACATAATGAAGGGACTGTTTTGTTGTCTTATTATTTGCTATAGTTTCTAATCTTATTTGATGTAATATTGTGGCCAACCTTTGCATCATTTAGCGATTAAACAAAAGATTGAGAGAAGAAGTTTAATATTAGAATGAGAAACTATAGATGATTGGGTTAAAAATTAGAAATATATTAACTTAATTGGGTAATTATTAGTTGGGTTTACATCATTGATTTGGATGATAAACTTGTTGAATACGAAAGTTAGATTTAGTTTATTATTTGAATTGATTTCAGAACTCAATATGTAATTTTAGTAAGATAATTATCTAATTAATTCCTGATAAGTCTAAATTGCATTGTATTTTAGGGCATAGTTGGATATGTGTTTAGCCGTTAAGTTAATCATTTAGTATGTGTTTAGGTTCAAATTATGTTAGTTTGTTAATTATTTGTGTTTTAAGGGTTAGTACAAGCTTTTGAGATTAAATATTATATTTTTGAGGTACCTTGATGTGTTTGCTAGTGTTTCAAGGTAAATATCGAAGAACAGAGGAGTTTTGGAAGACATTTGGGCTGAAACAACGTGACAGAAGCTCCAGGAATGGCCCATGATCATAGCCTACATACCACGATCTTGACAGAAGCCTCAGAAGTGAGCCACGACGCACAAACACTTACAAACTTCAAGTTTCGAGGGACTTTTTGGACCTTTCAGATCCCAAGAAAGCCTTAGGGTTACCTAAAACATAAGAGACTATTTAAAGAACAACAAGAGAAGAAAGAAGGGAACTTTACATTTAGCCACTCTTGGAAACCCTAAAGAGAGAGAAAAAGTAGAGAGAGAAGAAAAAGAGGAAGAAGAAGTGGATCCCGACACCATTGCTTCCCATATCAGGTGGTATCCTGACGCCACTGCCTTCCTAATTTGCCCAATCTAAGTTCCATTTTCTCTTTATTTCCTTTTTCATTTAAATTTATAAAGTTGAGATGGATTATATGGAAATGGATTTCGGGCTATTGATAATGTTCTAAACTCTCCTTCAGGATTTTACTTTGAGTTAATGTTAATTTAGTTATTTTTTGTTTATTAGTTTGGGTGTTGTGATTGATTAATGTATTTGCATGTTTCAGTAAGAAACTGAGAGAGTGAGCTAGATAAAAATGATTAGATTGGATTAATGAGAGTTAGGCGATCTAATTGACCACTTAATCAATCTAGTCGGTAATTTACTAGAGAGAGATCCCGTGCGAGATCAGATTGTTTATTAGAGAGCTTTAGAACTAATTAGAATTGTGGGTAATTTGTGAATTGAGAGATTGCAAGTTCCATAATTCAATTAGAGTTTACAATTTAGGGTTTAATGGTTATAACTCAAAAGAGAGTAATCAACCCTACGACCATTTTGAACCGACATCCCGTAAACACATAAATGGCTAGATTAGTATTAATGATAGGTAAAATCTCCTCTGTCATAACTTGATTAATTCTCTTGACGGATTTTTATTGTGACCTGTATGGCTACTCAGTTTAATTATGTTTTGTTGAAATTTTCACTTTACAATTCTTGAATTAATTTCCCGTATTTACTTTTCGTTTTCACTTAAGCATTTTTTATTTCTTTTTATTCTTTTCTTTGAGACTTAGACAACTTAGGATTAGGCTAGTACTCTCCTCATAGGATTGACCCTTAAATACTACAAAGTAAGACTCGGGCGCTTGTGGATTATTGAGGGTTTTATAAATTGTAAAACTTGCTCAACAATTGCCCTTAGTCGTGCATAGGAAAACAAATTAGTGAAGTTAATTTATCAAGAGTATTCCACACCGATTGATCAAATAGTTTTGCTTCCAGTTAAATTAGTTTACATTTTAGTCTAATTGCGTAATTTTCTTTAAAGCCTTTAGTCAGCAAATCGGGGTAGAATGTTTAGGATTGCATTTATTTTTATTCTTGATTCAAAATTAATTTGAGTGAATCAATTTCACCTCCTTAAGAGACGACCTTGGGTAATCAACTAGAACTACCTTATATACTTGCGAGTAGGATAGCCTAGGTCTTGTTTAGAACTTATTTTGACATAAAAAATTTTTTTAGCATCGTTGCTCAGAAGGAATTTAATGTTTACACTTAATTTAATTTTGATTGTTTTGTCGACTATTTTGTCTATTCATGCATATATTTTTGTCGTGTTATTTCATTGAATTGTTTTAGCAGTTTTTGTTACTAATTTAGTGTTGTCTTTATTTTTTATGCAACTTAGGAGATCTCGAGTGTAGCCCCAACCATCAGTTCTCTTAGAAGGCCAACAATCCACCAGTGTAGCCCCAACCACAATATCAAAATTTTTAAAGGCTGAATCAGTTCCAAGAGCAATGCCCAAATTAGAATATGTCAATAAAAGCTTCTTTGGAGGAAAGTCTGAATGTATTCATTCAAGCGATAACCCAAAATCAAGAAATGAACAAGAGATTTCATTCATTGGAAGCTTTTGTGAAGAGGGTTCAGACTCAAGTGGGGCAACTCACAACTCAAATGCAAAACAATCAAAAAGAAAGTTGCCCAGTCAACCTAAACAAGCCAAGGTCATTAAGATTCTAATAAGTGTTAAGGTGATTGATAATCATGTTGAGATTCCTTCTAATATGTCTTATGTAGGTAAGAAGAGGGGAACCTCATTAAGAGCAAGGATGAACAAAATGAGGAAAGCAATGGGAACGACTCTTCAAGTCACGTTCAGGAATGTAAAAAACTTGGGCATGCAACCAAAGGCAATGAAGGACCAAGACTGCATAAGACAACCGATCCTTATAGACCACCAGATCCATATCCAAGTTGTCTTAAGGACTCAAAACAAGATGAGCAATTTTTTTATCTCTATAACATGCTTTTTAAAGTTAATATTAATCTATCATTGTTAGATGTGATCATGAACATTCCAGCTTATGTGAAGTTCTTCAAGGAACTAAGCACCAAAAAATGGAAGTTTGTGCTACATGAGAAGGTGATAGTTTCAGAAGTAGCAAGTGTAGTCCTTCAGTAGCAGTTACCCCCCAAATTGAAAGATACAGGGAGTTTCATCATGAAAGTATCAATGGGTAACAATGATGAGGTTAAGGGTATGCTTGACCTTAGAGCAAGTATAAACCTTATGCCTCATTCTATTTATATGAAATTGGACAGTTAAGACCTACCAATGTGTGTTTGCAATTAGTTGATAGTTGAATCCATTATATGAAAGGAATAATGAAAGATGTGTTAGTGAAGGTTAGAGGATTGATTATCCCAGTAGACTTTGTTGTTTTAGACATGAGGGAAATAAAAGAGCAAGAAAAGGAGCACACCATACTCCTAGGGAGGCATTTTAAGGCCACCACCACACTTTGATTGATGCGAAGAATGGGAAATTAACCATGACTGTCTTAGGAGAAACAGTAGTATTTGCAATCTTCAATGTTAAACCTATTCCTACTATTGTTGCTTACAAAAAATGTTCTCTTGTTGATCAAATTAATGTTACAGATTTTGATTTTACCTTGCATGAAGAAAAAGAAAAGGAGTTGGACTTGGTTAAAGAGATTGATGAGTACTGCCAAATGTTAGATTGTGTCGCTGAGAGTTTGGCGAATTCTTAAAGACAGCTTCTAATGAAGAGAAGAATGTAACCCCGCCATAAGTAAAGCTAAAAGAGTTACATGAGAATTTGAAGTATGTGTTCTTAGGTGAAGGGGAAACATATCTAGACATTCTTGCATCTACTTTGGATGCTGACTAAGAAAAAAGATCCTTGAGTGAGATGAAAAGATTGAAAAAGCCCATAGGATGGAATTTGAGTGACATTAAGGGAATTAGTCCCTTTATGTGCATACATAAGATTATATTAGAAGAGGGGGCTAAACCAATGAGAGAAACCCAAAGAAGACTCAATCATAATATGTGGGAAGCAGTGAAGAAGGAGGTTTTTAAACTACTTGATCAGGGAGTGATTTATCCAATTACAGATAGTAAGTAGGAGAGCCCAGTGCATGTAGTTCGAAAAAAATCCAGCATTATTGTTATTTGAAATGATAAAAATGAGTTAGTGCCTACTTGGACTACCACTGGATGGAAAATGTGTATTGATTACAGGAAACTGAATGCAGTTACCAAAAAAGACCATTTTCCTCTCCCTTTTATTGATCAAATGTTGGATAAACTTTCTGGACATGAGTTTTAATGTTTTCTTGATGGTCTTTCAAGTTATTATCAGATACCGATTACTCCTAAGGATGAAGCAAAAATGACATTCACTTTTCCATTTGGGACATCTGCTTTCAGGAGGATTCCATTCGGGTTGTGTAATGCATCTGTAACATTTCAAAGGTGCAAATTTTTCATTTTCTCAGACATGATCAAGGACTTTATCAAGATATTTATGGATGATTTCTTAATCTTTGATTCTTCTTTTGATGATTGTCTGAATAAACTGACTCGAGTGCTCGAAAGATATATTGAATGCAACTTGACTTTAAGTTAGGAAAAGAGTCATTTTATGGTTAAAAAATGGACAGTCCTAGGTTATGTTGTGTCACAAAAGGGAATTGAGGTTGATAAGGCTAAAATTGAAGTTATAGAAAAACTTTCAACACCCACTTCTGTCAAGGGTATTAGAAGTTTTCTAAGACATGATGGATTTTATAGGAGGTTTATCAAAGATTTTTCTAAGATAAGTCATCATTTGTGCCAACTATTAGCAAAAGATGTATGTCTTGATTTTAATAAGGAATACCTTAATGCCTTTAACATTCTCAAAGAAAAATTAATCTCTGCACCGATTGTTATGGCTCCTGATTGGTCTTTGCCTTTTGAAATTATGTGTGATGCTTCTAATTTTGTTGTGGGGGTTGTTTTGGGCCAAAAAGTTGAGAAATCTTTGCGTGTAATTTATTATGCTAGCTTAACTTTGAGTGATGCACAATTAAATTACACAACCACTGAGAAAGAACTGTTAACAGTGATTTTTACATTGGAAAATTTAGATCTTACTTGCTAGGGTTATAATGATCATGCAAGTATTAAATATCTTTTGAACAAAATGCATGCAAAACCATGGTTAATTAGGTGGATCTTTTTATTACAAGAGTTTGATGTGGAAATAAAAGATAAGAAAGGGAGTAATAATGTTGTTGCGGATCATATGTCTAGGATAGCTCCTAATTTGGAAACTCTTGAACAACAAAAGAAGTATGTAATAGCTCAGAACTTTCCTGATGAGCAGTTATTTGTTGTTAGTAAAGTGACTTGGTATGCTAACTATGCGAGTTATCTTGCTTGTGAAATTTTGAAACCTAGCATGACTTTTCAGGAAAGGAAAATATTCCTTAACCTAAACAAGTACTATTTTTTGGATGATCCATACCTTTACCAGATTTCCATGGACAAAATCATTCAAAGGTGCATTCCAAAGGACGAGCAGGTAAGTGTCCTGACCTTTTGTCATGGACTCCACTATAGAGGCCATTTTGGAGGGTGAAAAACTGCTACTAATGTTCTTCAAATAGGTTTGTATTGGCCCACTTTGTTTAAGGATGCCCATTTCTTATTCCTAAAATGTGATAAATGTCGACGAACTAGAAATATAAGTAGAAGAACTGAAATGCCCCTAATTAACGAACTAACTGTTGAATTATTTAATATTTGGGCTATTGATTTTATGGGCCCATTTCCTAAATCTTGTGAATTTGAATATATACTTGTTGCAGTTGAAAACTTGTCTAAATGGGTATAAGCAATACCCACTTGAACTAATGATGCTAATATTGTTAAATTTGTGAAGGAAAATATTTTTAACAGGTTCGGGATTTTGTGAGTAATCATAAGCAATGGAGGAAGTCATTTATGTAATGAGCTTTTTGAAAAGCTTATAAGGAAATATACAATGACTCACAAGGTGGCGACTCCATACCATCCACAAACCTATGGACAAGTGAAAACAAGTAACAAGTAACAAGTAACAAGCAAATTAAGGGCATTCTGAAGAAGATTGTTTGCCTATCAAGAAAGGATCGATGTAACATCCCATCAATGATGGGAAGGGTAGAATTGTAATTTGGAAGGGTTATGAGTGTTTAAAAGTGTCTTGGTATGTTTATGCATACACATG
>JANKOD010029403.1:0-16318 GCA_026284645.1 Erythroxylum acuminatum | reverse complement strand
TTCCCCCAAACAGCTCCATTGCTGTCGCAGAAGGAAGCCCTAAGGAGAGTCTTGGAGGAAGTAATCAAAAATGAGAAGGCAAAGAGGGCTTCAAATATAGAGGAGCTCAGATTGTACAAGAGGTGGTTATCCAAAATTTGTAATCGACTTTCCGAAGAGGATAAATATCATGCGGGAGGATATCGGCAGATTCAAGTCAGACGATCTGATGTTGTTATATTGGGCAAAATATATGAAACATATAGAAAATGGAATGCCCAAAATAACTGATGTTTTTATATTAGCTGTGAATTTGAATATTAGCTGTGAATTTGAACTTTTTGGTCTTGTAGAAGCGGTAACTTATATTGTTAAGATTGTAGCTGGTGGTTAACTAAATGGGAGAATCAAATTTTGCCGGGAGGCTCCGGACGTAGTCCATTTTAGAAAGACGAGAAGGGGGAACCCGGTAATCAAAGTTACGATCAGGAAGGCTGAAATCCAGAAAAAAAAAGTAGCAATGATGGGGATGGCTAAACAATGATCCGCGGAAAAGAGGGTGGGTGGGATCGCGATCGACTAAAAGGGAAGTCGCCCGATAGGGATATTGGTTCAAATCCAATTCGTGAGATGGCAGTGATCTATAATAGGAAGAATGATTCTGCAGCTGATCCAGCGGTAAAAGATTCTCTTTTTTCAGACGTGCAGTCTTAAACTTAGCCCTCCCTTCTTGCTTTTACGGAGAGGGTACACTTGTGAATGAAGTACTATACTCTGGACGGGGAAGGAAGGGTTTACTTACTGATTAGTGCCTTGAAAGCTAGACTTTTCCCTTCTGATCTTAGGAAGAAAGAAAAGACTGACTTCCTCTCTTATGAGAATTATTAAGCCCAGTCTATTCTTAATTCCGGATCGACAGAGCGAAATGGAACTACCCCAAATTCCTAGGCCAATGCTATTAAATTCTATTCTGAAATGGAAGAATTTTTTAGATAAGAAATGAACAAAGAAATGGGAAAGACACTCTCCAATAGTCTATCGACCCAGCAATTCCATACCTTCTAATAGAAAGTCTTCCGCTTTACCCTTCCAATTAGAGAAGAATGTATAGAATCCTTCGATTGAAGAACTTTGTTGACTGCTTTTTTACTTATCTATAGAGACTTATCCGCTTTCAAAGTAGAAAGCAGCTATAGCTAGGATCTCAGGGGAAGAGAGTGGAGTGACTGACTACTATACTCTTCGCTTTAAGTTTCGATTGTGGAAAGAGGAAGGCATAGCAGTCCGGGTGATAGGTTCTTCATATCAGTTAGGGAATCCTTTTGAAGAAGATCTACCATATATTAACGTCGGCTTATCTGTCAGTCAAAATGAATGGAAAAGGGGTCCTTATCAAAAGAAAAAGATGTGTAATATTGTGTTAACCAAGATCTTAATGATTTTTGGCTGTTTCTCTCTTTTTTTCAGCTTCTTATTCCTAAAAAAAGGAGTCCGCATATTTGTTTGCTATATGAGTCTAGTTTTCTATTTTTTAACAGGAGAGCCGACAGGAGTATATAAGCTTTGCAAAGGACTCCTTTTCTATCTTGTAAAGCCAGAAGAATTTTTTTTCACCTTTGACAGTGTATCAAGATGTCAATCTGAGATCTTTACTAATCTTATTTGCCTTGCTCGGTCTGTGCTATTGCTTCTTTCTCTGTCTTGGACATTGAAATCTGTTCCATAGCCTGCTTTCAAAGGCTTTCATCTCCACGGGGGTTCGAGCTTTCTCTTTCTCTCTGTCTCGGTACTTTGGATGGGGGGGGTGGCTCCTTGGGATGGGCCTTATTTCCATTTTTGGTATGGACTCAGTTCTTTTTAGTAACATGATGGGTCAAGATTCCGGTTCATCGAGTGGAGACGGGCTTGGAAGGGACCAGGAGGTGGGCGACACCCGGTCTACTAGCATAAGCTTTCAGGACCCCACTACGGGGATGAACATTTATAAGGCGCCTAGTCCGGGTGAAAGAGTGGAGGTTTTCGAAATACCACCGAGTCCTGACCCTGCCCTGAGCGGGGAGTCTCCGAAGAACGCGACCACATCTCCGCGGAGGCCCAACAAGTTGATCCGACACCTGCGTCGGATCAACTTGCGTTGCTGGAACGCAACCAATGTGAAAGGCTAAAAGAGGAGATCGTAGCCATCCCTCGCGTTCAGGCTCAATTTGTGGAAGCGGAACGTCGTTTTCCCGGTCTAACCCACCTAATACCTCCAAAAGAGGCCATAGACCGGATCATGAAAGATCTCGTAAGCAGCCAAGAGGCTCGAGATGGAATCACAGCGGGGGCCACAAAATATTCGCTGTTATAAAGCCTGGCTTTCTCGAGTCAAAAGAGGCTCCGATTCCCAAGATTTCGTCTATGCTAGAACATCTCAAAGTAGAAGAAATGATATCGATATATCAAACAATATTCTATCATTCTATAAACGGATGTATGACGAAGGCTTATGATTCATTTTTTTCGGTTTCTATTATGCGAGTTATAGCAGTCCTAGGGAATTTGTTTGGTGTCTCGTTTAGGTTCGCGTCGTTTTGTACAGTTCTAAAAGAACTACATTGGGCTTGATTCTGGCTCAGTTAAGCTGTGTCAGATATGTATAAAATTCCTCTTTAGAAGGAAGTGGAGGACCCCAGCCCAGCAAGGGGCTGTATAAGCATGAAGTAAAGATGAAGTAAGCATGTCCGCAAAGACTACTCGCTCGCGGTAGACTTTTCTAGCTTTATTGCTGGCTCTAAGCCTACCTCCTTGCTACAGGATTAGTCAAGCTAAAAAAGATGAATTCTCCGAAAGGGACCTATCTTAGTTTAATTATGTCCATCGATCGAAAAAATGCAGGACATAAGAGTAACGTGTGTTCCAGAGTGTCAACTTAACAATTTCAATACATAAGGGTGGAACGAACGTTGATACCCCTATAGTATAGAGAGGGCGGTGAAGCTTTGGTAGAAAGGTAAGATAAAGCCGCTTCCTAAGTCACTCAGGTATGGCTTTGGTTAAGTAAATTGACTCCATCTTCATCAATAGCCGACGGTAGGCATAATCTGCGTGATTAAAGTCTTTCGTGCCTCAGTGATGCTCTTCGCAAGATCCTTTTTAAAAATGACTAGAACTATTTTCTTAGAAAAGGGTCTCGTTCTGCCGTTTTTCAAGGTGTAATAAGTCTTATCTAGCTAGATCCTAAGATCTCGTTAGTAATCTGCAGACACTTCATACGAAGCCGAATCCTGCTGAATCAGGAGAATCCACTGATCCAGGTAGGTGAGGGAAAAGCAGAGGGAATTCAGAAGACCGGTTTACTAAGCTTTTTCAGCAGGACAAAAAAGTGGAATCGACTTCTATTTATGCCTTTTTTTTCTTGTATCGTTCAGAGCGCCAGCCAAATGCATGACCCAGTGGTGGTCTTCTTCTACCTCAGTGATGTACATCATGTGCTCATCTATCAGAGAATGATTCTCGAAGAAAACCACGAATCACCAGAACAGAGATGGAAGAGTTCCGTTCCCGACGATTCAAATCTTTAAGAATCTTATGTCGAACTGAGATCCAGTGAGATTGACAACAGAGAAACCTTTTCTAGGCAGGATTATTTTGAATGAATAAAGAAGAAAAGTTCTCACCTATCTCAAAAAGGCGTTAAATGCTGCTTTGAAAGTCGATGGGGACTTTCCCACGGCTCGTTCTCGGATTTACCCTTGTTCGGAAAAATCTGCCATAGTCTCAGAGCTGAGATAATGGACTGCTTTCCTCTGAGACTATGTGGTATCAGAGCGATTCGAGATCAATCAGAGGTGTGCCTGTGAGTGTGGGAGACTCGTTAAAAGAAACTCTTAAAGATGCTTGCTCCGTCAGTGTCAGACTGACGAGTTGGCCATGGAGGATGCGGCCTGTCAGGAAGATCGGCTTTGGTGCTCGATTGCTTAGAAGGCGAATTTTGAGCTTGTGTTCGCTTCAAGTAGGTGAAGACAAAGAAAAGAAAAGTACTTGAGTGCGGTGCTACCTTGGATCAGAGGATCAAGACGAGATTCGGTTTTGGCATTTGTGCGTGGAGGTGAGCACGGCAGCAGTTATGCTTGCGTTCTAGGGACTAGTGCGCAGAATGACTTGAGGTGAGTTCGAGATGGTTTGAGATGGTGCAGAGGCACCCGGGTTCCGTGATAAGTCGACTGGCGTGATGCCAATAGATGAGGGATTCGGTTTCTCGGAAGGACCAACAAGGACTGTTGGCCAGGATGAGGGCGCCGGTAAGCACTTCAGTCGCGTACAGGGTGAAGGACAATGCCGAATCGAGAAAAGGGTCGGGAACCCAAGAGCTAGATTGTGACCTTTGGTAGAGGCGCGGATCAAAGGAATGCGAAATGCGCGTGGCATGTCAAATGGACCTTGTGTCAGTGGCGAAGACGAAGTCTAGTAGTCAAAGGACCATGGCCCTTTGCCTCAATGGATGAGGTGTGCGTCGGCGCAGTGGCGTTGAAAGTGATGTGCTGTTAGCCACGTTGGGCATGGATATATGTCCGAGAGTGAAGCATTTGTTGGTGGGATGAGTTGTTATGCTAATATGGTGAAGTGTTGTAGCTTATGGGCGACTAGACTAGCAGGTGCGTGAGACTGTTGCGTTGCAGAAGTGTTTTGGTTTGTGCTTGCACACGGTACGAAGAGATGGCTCGATGATCCGTGACAGACTCCAGGCCGGCTAAATTCTGGCGCACAGGTTGGGTTAGTTTCATGAGAGACGGGCCAGGCCAGTACTTTTAATCAATGGCTTTACCTGGCCTTTGGCCTAGCATTGAGAATAGAAGATCACGAGAAGAACCAAACTAGGGAAATCTAGGTAGAACAGAGCCTGGGAGTTTTTGTACGGTATGCCCTAGTTCCAAGGCTCAAAGCCAGCTAAAAGGTATGAACTGAGCAAGAATTGCATTTGTATTCGTTTTCCCGAGAAAGATCTGCAGAGCTAAGCCCGGAAGTGACTGAACTCTCAATTAGAAAGAAAGTAACCCGATGCTTTGCCTTGGGTGATTCCTTTGGGTACGCAACTAGGCTATTCAAAGCATCTCTACAACTAGAAAAAGGACCATTCCCACTCAAATCGGATCTAAACAGTGGTTTTTCTATTGCTTAACGCTCGTAACCTAGCTGAAGACTGACCTGCTTCAGCAAAGCACAGTTAGACGATAGTACAGCAAGCACGCCTACACACTGGTATACTAGCATAGAAGGAAGCTCCTCACCCACGGACTGTAGGTCGAGTGATGCCCCCCCTGTCTAGCGAGCTAGCTTTACCCCTTTTCCAAGCATCCAACTAGTCGAGTGGCTAAAGTTCCTATCCCTTACTAAAAAGCAACCTAGACGCCCTTCGGTAAGCGTTCTGATAGCTCATAATAAGGGCTAGCTATCTGCTGTTCCCCATACTAAGATAGGAAAGCGAACGCAAGCTAGCTCCCGACTCTAACGAATCAATCAGAAAAGTGATCAAAGCTATCACAGGCAGTCAAAGCTCTTCGTGTTAGGAGAAGTTGGTCCTCAGCTCCTGGAAACCTTGATGACAAAGTAAACGTAACCGCTAGTAGGCCTCTGTGTATCTGGAATTAGAAAAACCCCGCCTGTTGGCTTTCGCTCCTAGAAACCAAACACAAGGTAAACTACACCCGTTCCCTGCCCTCTCCCCTTGGCTACAGGTTGCTTTCTCGCAGTCGGCTAGCTCTTTCCCAAGTTTATAAAGCGGAGAGATTCCAAGCCAGCCGGGCAAAGCCCAAACTCAAGGCTACGCCCCTGGCTTTAACAAACCAGATCTAGAAGATCCAGGCTTAAAAGTAGATGCTTAACACAGGCAAGTTGAACGCGGTTCTCGAGGAGCTGGCTTACAGATAAGGAAAAAAAAAGAGGCTCCTAGCTATCAGAAGCGGGGTAGAGTAATTGGTTAACTCATCAGGCTCATGACTTGAAGATTGCAGGTTCGAATCCTGCCCCCGCCTATGAAAAAAGAAAGAACAGCATTCAGTCAACGCTTTCTGAATCTCTTTCTCTTCATTTACCAAAGCCCATTTTCCCTGGAGAGAATCCAACTCGAAACCAAAGCATTGAGAAGGAGGTCATCTTTCTTACCTCGATCTCCAAAGAGGGGATTGATTCTCTTACGCAAATACCAGTTTGACAATCTGTCTTACCGGAGGATTAGCATGAAGAGAACCGCTGAAAAGAACCCTTTCCCAAGGACGTCGTGCAGTGAAATGTTACCGCAAATGAGTGAGTAAGGCGCTCTATTTGAGCATATTAATATAGTAAAAAAGAGGAGAAACTAGCGTAAGGGTGGTTTCTCATCCCTTCCTTTAATGGGTCTCTGAATGCAAGTTGTTGTGGTACCTCGATCATTTCTCAGTTACCCCAGAATCTCTTCATGCCATGCAGACTTGACGTCATCCCCACCTTCCTCCAGTATGTCACTGGCAGTCCCTTGTCAGTTCGACACGCACCTTTCTCTTTCTTAGGGACTTCCTTCAGAGAGAAGTTAGGCTCGATGCAAAGGATTCTTCCTCGGATGACACCGAATCAATCCCGAGAAAGGGGTTTTCATTTACCTTACTTATTAGACTGACTTATTAGACAAAAGTTACAGGGAGAACTGAGCTAGTTATTTATGGATCACTCCTTTATCTCACATATAAGATCTCAAGGACCAGGTGCTCCGTTTTCTCATCTTTGAGTCGAAATCCCAGTAGCAAGTCTTGCCTATGAGCATTAGGAGCAGTCTACATCTTCTCTTACACAAATAGCAGTAAGGGGCTTTCTTCTCTCTACGCAAACGCCAATAGAAAGAGAGCTTCATTCAGTCAGAGAAGCACCGGAAGCTAGCTACCGCATGCCAACTGCGGTAAATAATGAACTGATTCAGCGGTAGATTTTTTTAGATAAAGCGAAAGGCGAAAGGTGGGAAATTGAATCTTCCTAAATCGCTTTTCTGGTTCACTAAATAGGGTTTCTGGCTCAGAATCCATTGAATCTGGTGATCGATAGCCAAGCGGATGTTCCTGTTAAGGAGCCTTAAATAAGGGGAGATCGTCCAACGAATGAAGCAAATTCTGCATTGGGATCTACCCATTTTATTGGTCCAGCCAATGAAGCTAATTACGCATCTGGTTGCATAGAATTACAATCCCGACCTAGGATTTATGGTCCTTAATCTAAGCTTTTTGGTAAAGTCAAATCAGCAAATGAAGCCTCGGGGTGTACTAAATTCAAAGTTGTATCCCCTATTTCCGATCCGGAAAGTGAAGCCAAATAAACATAGGCTTGTGAAAAATTTCAAGTGGGATCCCTGATTTCCGGTCCATTAAATGCAGCTAATGAAGATCGGGTGACGCACCCTATTCTGGTAAAGCAAAATCAGTTAATAAAGCATCGAATTGAAAGAAATTCCAATCTGGGTATCCTCTATCCGATCCAGAAAGTGAAGCAAAAGAAGCCTTGGGTTTTGCTAAATGAAGAGGAATCTCTCCTCTATCCGGTCCTGCAAATGAAGCCTTATAAGCAAGCGTCGGGTTGTACTCAAATACAATCCGGATCTACTCTTTCTGTCCCTTGATCCAAGTTAATGCTTTAAAGGGATTACGACCTTTATCCATACGGATTCTCTAGCGGCTGGTCAATTACTAAGCTAAGATAAGATAAGGCCTCATTCGAAAGCTGGATTAACAACAAGCAGAAAGAACAAAGGGAAGTTCGGCGGATTCTTCTCTTTCTCTCTTACTCCTGGACTCCCGCTTTGAACCCGTAGATTACATAGAAACTGCCTTTCTTTCGTACACGCTTTTTGTCTTAGAATCCGACCTGGACTACTTCTTTCCTTACTCTTTAACCCAGTCTCCTTCAAAGAAAGGGGTTACATTCGACTTCTTTTCTTCTTACTGACTTACCCGTACCTTATTAGAAAGCACCCGCCCAAAATAATTCCATTCTTTCTCACTCTATTCCCTCTAGTCGACCAAATCCTTAAAATCAGGAAAAAAGGGATAACAGGAAAAAGAACTACTCAAGATACCGTTGGTGATCCATTGGCCTCTTTCCCTGGGATTCTACCCCGAAATCCCCTATCAAGTAAAAAACCAGTATTCCGTCGAAAGAACTAAGATTGACCGGACTTTGCCCTAGCCAGTAAGGTTGGAGTAGAATCTTTCTTACTTCTGGACCTTAGGATAGGAGTTCACGGAGTAAGGAGTGTATTCGTAAACCCAAGCTAAGGCCAACGGCCAAGATTCAGAATACGAGCCTGTGAAGAAGGCAAGGAGTCGAAAAAAGTATAGACTGGAGTCCAGGTATCTCCTTCTATAGATAAATCCAATCTAAGATCTTTCAAAGTGGAGTTCTTCTATCTGCAGGTGTATTGCTTGGGATTTGTCGTTTCTTCGTGGCCATCGGGGTTCAAGCTCCGCAAATGTCAACATGCTGGACTTGGAGTTCGATGAAACAGTAAAGCGAACCGATGGAATTGAGTTAGGTTGGCTACCAGGTCAGCTAATGATTTGGGTTTGGATAAGCTCGGCCCCAGCCATCTCCTTTTACTGCCCGGGGTTACCCCACTCTATGGCAACATACCTGATTTGGTTGTAAGGTAGAGTACCATCCGGGTCATAGGAATAGAAGAAATGGGTTCCTAATTCGTCTAAGAGAGAAGGTCTGAATATAGCGTGTGTGCCACGAGTGCTCTGTCTTCGAAAAGGCAGAATGCTGTTATAGAATCTAATGAGCATACGTTCGTCAGTAGGCTTTTTGGGCGGTTCAGATAGAAACGAACCACGGGGATACCGAGCTAAGGTAACTAGTGAATCTACCAGCATTAGTAGGGATCTTGGTATGGCTCTACTCTAGATCACGAAGGAATCCGCCTCGACCTATGGGTATGGTTTTGCTACTTTAGACTATGGCTCCTTCTCCCGCTCATGGTCATAGGTATGTATCCGGACGGGATACTAGTCTTTCTACTCTTGCTTATGGGTAGAAAGAAAGTTTTCGAGTGAAATGTAGCTAGGATAGCTATGCCTTAGTCTGAAACTTTGGGAGGTGCTATTGATGCCAAAGTTACAAATAGCTCTGCATCTGTCCATCGTGCTCCAGCTCAGTCCTTGCCTTAGCAAAACCCAGTCCATATAACAAAGATTCCCCATAGAACGATGGGGATAGCTCGTGGAGCGAGGAAGCCTACTATATGATAATAAACAAAAATTTCTCTAAGAGAGACTGGGGCCCTATAGCTTCGTTTTCGTGATTTGGTTAAAGTCAGACCTTTGAGTCTCACCCTTGATAGATATAGATGCAGAGCAATGTAATTTAATGGAAGGGGAGCTCTATAAGATAAGAAGGGTAAGGACTTTCTCGACTGCTACATGCCCTCTTGGTTGGAAAGCATGCCAATCTATGTTGATATGTCTCCGACCCAGAAGTCTTTAGCCACCTTTGATTATATGATGAAGTCGGTACCTGCCTTGGCGAAAACGTGGAACAGATGTCAGTCTTTGCCCTATGAGATAGGGAGCTTTTGCCTTCTAGATCACCTATGCCTTTTGCGCTCTCCAGAATGCCTCCTTTCGTGCCTATCTACAGCTATTATTGGTATTGGATCCGCTCTTTTCTACTGGTCGGTATAAAGCAGAATGATCAAACCATGTCTATTTCTGTTAGGTTCTTAGTAGCAATCGGCGACCTTTTTTCACATTATCACTGGATTTCGACTTTGATGAGAATGCCACTACTCCTACTGCCAAACTCCAATAAAAAATGAAACGGCGACCCCAGCAACAAAAATAAGAGAACTGTGGTTCTTTTCCAACTAAACAAACAGCATGGGGGAATAAAGAAGGTGCGGGGTTTAATGCTCTATTGCTCTGGTTATAACAAATCCCATCTCCAGACCACTCGACCGATCTCATTCATTAAAATTTCAAGGAGCCTAATTGGAAATACTTTATTCTTATTTTACCAGCTCCTTTCAATAAAACCTTCTCGTAAAAGTATTTTGATAAGGTTTTCGGTGATGTTAGTAGATGCTATGTGAACGTGTACATAAGTAGGGGGTAAATATGCTGTTTTAAGCCCCTATAGCCTGTTCAGTTCCATCTCGTTCAATTCCTTTTGGCTTCCTGTTTCATTCTTCCTTCTCGCGAGTTCAAGCTAGGGTGAAAGAGCAAGATCATAGGGAGCACACTGAATCTGTGAGTTCCCCCACTATTCTTTCCAAAGTAGAATATTTCCGTTCATCAAGAACATCTCCAATTCAATTGCAGAAATAAAGAACTCTTTTCCTTCTGCTTCTCCTTTCAAAATAGTATATCTTTACCTTGGAGAGCTATATAAGTACATCTCTTTCCTTTCTTTGCCCCTCGCTCGGGAGAGGGTTTCTCCGCTCTGGAAAACCTCATATAGAATAAGCTCCTTAAATTGTCCCATATTTTATTTTCTTCACTATTGATTGTTTGTATATGGCTCCATACTAGCATATGCTTCCTATCCTGAAAGGAATCAAGTGAAAAAGTATCAAGTCAGCTTCCTGCAAGTAGCAAGTTCAATTCGATCAGTTAAGTAGCAGGATAATCAATAGCCTAAAAAATCTTTCAAACCTGATCTTAGTGAATTACTCGGCCTGGTACCAGTTTGCTAGGAGTCGTAGATCCCATGAACCCCACTTGCTTGAGAGAGTAGGATCCCGTCTGGTCGGGCCATGGCTAACTAGAAAAGCAATCGTCTCACTCTGCTCCTAGAGCAAAGGGAAGTAAGCTCTATTCTTTATTATTATATATATTAGCCCTTGGTGGGCTCTCCTCTTTCACCTAGATCTGACTAAAGGGAAGGAATGGTCGAACCGACTTGTCGAAACTATGGTGGGCTTCCTCACTCCGGCTGGATCGGATGAATTTTTAGACAAAGTTCGTCTTACGGCTCACCTTGAAGACTTCCACCCTATGGCTTCGCTTACGCTTGCACTGAGATAGTCCCAGCCTGCCGAATAGCAGATAAGATATAGGGAAGCCCTAGATGGAAACATTCCATTTCTTTCATCTTTTTCCAGTTGTAAGAAGGCTCCTCTATCCATTCTGGCTCCAGAATTCCCCCTTCTTGAAGAGCGTACTAAGTCAGCGCCCAAAGCTTGACTTGCTCATGTACCGCATCATTCATTTTCATTATATTCTTTCCCTAGCCCGGCTTAGGATCTAAGACCTATAATCTTAGCCTTCCTTTTTGGTATTCAGCTCTAGGAGATGCAGCTCTGTAAGCGTAGTGCCAGTGTCAGCTCTACGACTTCTTTCTTTTTATTGAAAAAAGTATATCGAACCTAGCTTCTGTCAGACTTTATCAGAACGTTCTGTCTGTTTGCAGCTAGGAAGTTCAGTCTTATCCCAGTCGGAGCAGCAGTGCCTTTCGGAACTCTATTATCTTACTATTGAAGATACCTTAGTTATTTCATCTGGCGCTATTGCAGCTTGAGTATGAATTGCCGCTGCAGAAGACAAGAAGTAAGCCAGGAAATTGAAGAAGACAGTATGAATATCATATTAGATATATGAAGAAGATTCTCCTACAATGCTAAGAAGATGCCCGGCCTGATAAGACGCTGTACATGAAGGAGAGGTAGCATCTCATGATATCATTAATACAATTTTTTCCTTGTTGATGTAAACCTTCGAAGATGATGGGCAATTCACTCTTTATAATCTTAAGGAAGAACTGATTGATCGAAATCTTAGGTGAATAAAGCGCTGTTCTCGAATCTGCTCCCGGTGGTTAAGGTTAAGTAAGGGCAGTAGGATTCGACTAGCTTGATAGCTTGAGTGGGCTGCATTCGATTCGTTAGAGTCGCTAGCTCTTCTTTCTCTTGTTGAATCAGTCACTCTTCTAGCAACTACGAAGAAATAACATAAGTTAATATTTGAAGATTCATGCCTTAGCGGGGGTGAGACCGTGCCAAGCCAACTTAGCGAAGGGAGTGGCCTCCACACCCACCTTCTTACTATAGGGCTAGTGCAAATCGGAAAAGAGAAAGTAAAGTATGTACCCGCTCGAAAGGGACCAAGCAAGCCTATTGTTGCATACTGCAATTTCTTTCTTATCGTGAGAGATCATTTGATATATATTTATAGTCAAGCCACGCTGGCACTGAAATGATAGACTTCTATCTTCTTGGGGCTCTATCTATGCTATAACTGATAGTAGCGACACTGCGGAACAGCCAGGCTGGGATATTCTCTATCGCAGGCGAGGCGAAGACCAGATGAGATGCTCATTAACCTTAACCGGCTTTGGCCTTGTGGTTGTTATCGGTGCTGCCACACTCATACTAAATTGAATATAGTAGATAGTAGATGTTCCGTCTATCTACGGGCAAGTGAATGAATTCATGGCAATCGGTCTATCTACCTACGTACCTTCCATCGTAAGGCAAATGTGCTCGCTTCTAGGCTTCGACTTCCGGATCTAGTAGTTGATTGAGCGACTCTCGGGTTGAAGCGGCTAAAGCGTGAGTCTCTACTGCTCAGAAAACTCAGGATTCAGAGAGGTAGACAGGAAATGGGGTCTCACAGAGTCCTCTAGTTCCAGCCCAACTTCCTACTTACTTAGTTCCTACGGACGTTGGAAGCGTTGACGATCCTTTTTCCTTTCCTTGATGTTACACAGGATGCGCAACGGAGGGTAGTACGAGGTGACTTAGAACATTACATTAGAATCAGAGCAAAGAAGATCCCTTGATATTGAGTTTGAGTTCGCTTTTTTACATATGTAACTATACAAAGAGAGTCTAGTCGCTTAGCTTCTTCCTTCAACACGAACGTATGGTAATGTCTCCTCTTGCTTATCCGCCTGTGAAGAATATTCCATTGTATTACCAGCCGTGCGACGTAATCCCTTGGAGGAGAAGATCGAACAAGTCTTCCTTCTCGGCCATCAATCCCTTTCGTTTCTTATCTCGTTTCGTATTAAACACTCGTTCCCTATATAAAGAAGTTCTTTTTGATCCGCTTGGTTCACCGTCTATCTTTGCTCTTAGGGCAATGGGATAGCAGTGCAGATGAATTGAATTAGACAAAAAAGAATAGTAATCCAATCCGGAGGAGGATTCTGTCACCACAGTCTTAGACTTCCTCTAGGGCCAATAGACTCTCGCGCCTTAGCCTTAGGACTGCGAATATCCCTAGTCGTCAGAGCTAGTAAGCCAAGCAGTAAATAGTAAATGAAAAGCAAAGGGCTTGTGCACGTCAAGAAGAATCCACAGCTATTGACTCAGCTGCACCTCTGCTTGTTCTCGAATACCTCTTTGCAAGGGAATCAGAGTTGGCCGATCTCCGAGTTCCGATCTTTGGGCATTGCTTGGACTAAGTCAAGCTTGGACCAAGAAAGCTAAAAGGACAAGATCCAGGTAGGAAGCAGACCCTGACGAGCCTATTCTATTCTGAGTTGGCTTGCAACAATCAATTCCACTGGCAAAAATTGGACTTCAAAGGAATGGGGGAGCATCGTGGCGGCACAGGTGGTCGTAGAAGAAAGGATCGAAGCCGCTTTAGTTTACGATGGCTGCTTTGCTAAGCCAGGTTGCCGGGTTCGAATCTAGTTTCAAGCCTAGTAGCCCAAATTCCCCGTTAATAGTTTGAGCGAACAAACCTATATAAATTATGTCAGAAAGATCGACACCCATGGTACTCGCGCCTGTGTTCCATACAAGCGAGTCGTACGGGCCATACGACAACAGAATCTATCTCTGGCCCGAGAGGACTGAAAGGCAGGCCTTTGTCATGGGTTTTTATACTTAGTTGGCTTGCTTCCGTGATAAAGGGATGGGGAGAGGGCCGAGGAATGAAAAAAAGCGCTTACCGAGGCAAAGGTTATAGTTTGGGGGACTTTTTCTATACCTGTAGGAGATTGAAGATGGAATGCTTGGTAGCAGTCCTCTAGTAAGGACTAGGAATAAGCTCTCTTTGGCTAGAGGAGAAGGAATTGCTGTCTAAAGCATGTCTCTGGTAGAAAGTCAAGGTACTCGTACTCATTCCTTGAAGTGAGGGAGAAGGTGCGTAGCCGCTGTTATGTTAGCAAGATGCTAGTGCTCATGCCAAGAGAGGCTGCCAATAGCCACTATCCCAGATTCTATGCAAGTGCTATAATCCGATCAGACTCCTCACGCTGGCAAGGAAAGAAATGACATAAAGGAGGTGAAAAGAACGAATAAAGATTATTGAAAAAATCTACGCTTGTTGAAGGTGAAGTTTTTAGATAAAACCATTCCTTCTGTCGTCTATCCCCGATTAATGCAGCCTCAGATGCTTCAAAATTGTCTAGTATTGAGCGAAAGCTTACACCTATGGGTTCTGTATTGCAAGTCAACCTACTACACCAGTACCAATAGGCGTTATAGGGGAAGAGGCGCTACGTCGAGGAATTTTTCGACCAGAAAAGGGAGAGGAAAAGTGCTTGGACTACTTTATGTGGAAGCAGATTAGGGCCAATGGAGACATGGCAAGGATACCTTTGTTTTACTAGGGATACCAACCTATAATGGTAGGGAGAGCTCCTTTCGTATTCAATTTCACGACCGTAGGGTGGGATGGGAAAAAGCAGCGAAAGGGTATACTAGCTCCCGAGCTGATTATATTCCCAATCGAGCGACAGTCTTGGAGCCTTTACGTTAGATGAGGTCTCCCACTCTCACAACGCGGGGGAAGGCCAAGCGACTCTACTATACGATAGTGGCAGATAGTTCTTTGTAATAGAGTCCTCGAGGAATGAGTTCAACTGCAATTGCCCGAGCCGAGCGGGAGCGGGTTCAGAGCTCAGGGAGAAAAGCGGAGCTTCATTTCCGAGTCAAGAACGGAAGAAGACGCTTTCCCCAGTGCTATGTTAGCGATTCATCATTCGCTAGGGAATTGAGTACATCCAGCAAGCAAGACATGTCGGGTTCATCATGGACGAGTACGTACGGTCAGAATGGGAAGGTCAAGACCTGTCTTTCCTTCCATCTTATATGACATCAAGTCATCCAACAGGTCTGATTGCGCGCAAGGAAGGTCTTGAGAGAGTTACGACACGGAGTCACTGACCTAACCTGAAGCTGAAGAGAACTAATGAATTAGGGGCAGCTAGTCTACTAACATCCTCTGAGATTGAAAGATAGGGATTTTTCCCAGTACTCAAAGCACAAGTAGAAGCCGGATCCTCCCAACCAGTTTCGTTTAGGGAAGCCCGGGTGAAGTGGAATTAGGTGAGGTTTTCTTTATTCGACTTCCAGCTACGAGCTGCATTTCAGGGCGAGGTAATGTTAATTCATGAGGTCAGACTAGAGTCTAGAATCAAGGGGAGCGGAATCCGAGCCTGGGAACAGCACTGAAACTATTGATGGATCTGTCTTTTTCACATCCTTGGTTCCAGCAGTTCCCTATCAATCAGGGAAGTGGACGAGCCTGCTCAGGCAGGTGTCAGGCCAAGAATGGAGTTGAGATGAGCTGATCGGCCAATAAGTTCTGTACCAAGTGAATAGAATATGAATCGGAGAAAAAGAAAAAGAGAAGATCCGCAGAGGCAAGGGCTCACATGTTCGATTTTCAGATAGCTAAGAGCCCGGGAAGTCGGAAGTAGCAGCTTCATCTCATGAGATTGTCAGATCTGTCCTCGAATCGAATAGCGACTCGCCCAATCCCAATTCATAGCTCATAACTCAACTCCAATACTGGTAATACTAGCGTTCCGATATACTATTCTTCTCTATTATATGTTATCTTCCCGTTTTTCTCTACATTCATAGTTCCTATATTACACGGTATAGGTTCTTCTCCAGGCTTAATACATGTGATATTAGCTTTCAGCTTCAATTTGTCAAGTATTGCTTCTATATCTTTTTTCGTAAGAGAAGGACAATTATAAATATATACTTCATTCCATAGGCGTAAGTATCCTATATAAGGATATTTATAACGAATCTCAGCATCCAACTTATCCAAATAAAGATCAAAAAGAATGCTGAAAACTATGCTGACTGGAGGTAACCCAATTCCACGTAAGATTAATGGACTTTCATCAGCATCATTTATATAAGGTAAATGTATGAATTTCTCTACAAAAGTATAAACATCGTTGTTATTTCCTATAAGACTTTCAAGACGGTCTAGAACAGTACTTTGAGTTAGAATGCAAAAAGAGTTTCTTAGATCTAGTCAGCGATCAATTCCGATTCTTTCTTTTTCTATTGATGATTTTCCGAT
This sequence comes from Erythroxylum acuminatum, assembly GCA_026284645.1. NCBI lineage: Eukaryota > Viridiplantae > Streptophyta > Magnoliopsida > Malpighiales > Erythroxylaceae > Erythroxylum > Erythroxylum acuminatum. The sequence continues at coordinate 68 of JANKOD010029403.1, read as the reverse complement.
CGAGATGTATGGCTCCATGAGTCTATGTGTCTATATAGATCCTGTTCATGGATTAACGAAAATGTGCA
>JANKOD010029318.1:0-16348 GCA_026284645.1 Erythroxylum acuminatum | reverse complement strand
AAACCAAACTCTTTTGTTTTATTAATAATAAATATTTTCATTACAAAACTGTAACTGAAGAAGATAAAGTTACATGTGAATACACTTGCTTTCCAGGGCACTATATTTACATAACTCCAACACACAGTAAATTCTCACCAAAGCAAAGTGATGATTCCCAACTTTCTCTTCCTTTTCCTCATATCTCTTTTTTTACTAGTCCATTGGTTGATAGTCTTAACAACAGATGGGATCTTAGTCAAACCCTAGCTCAATTGTCTCTTTGCCCTCTATTACCTTGCTCTCCCATCTAATGCTTTTTCCTTGGTACATTTGACTTACATACTTCACTATATTCTCCATAAGATAGCTAGTTGAGATGAGCATTCCTTGATAGATCTCAAGGAGATTATTTACTCTCTGACCTTAGTATAAACACACTAAAAAATCTATTGATGAATTCTACTAATATCTTGTAACTTGCATAGGTTGCTTTCAGCCCATATTTCCTTAATGCAAGTCGCATAGGAAATTCAGCAGATAATTGTATTAGGATGGGAAATAGTCTTTAAACCAATAAACCATTATAGAATCCCTGCGTATTGATGTGTGCTTAAGAACCAAAGACATTTGTGCTTAATCCAAGACCAAATGTCCCTAGAGAAATGAAACTCATAGAACCAAGGGTCTCTGTTTTCTCGTCCTGAATTACACAGAGCACAATCCTCAGTTGAATTCAGGAAAGAAAGCCTATCCGTTGTATTTAACTTGTTTAGGGTAGTGAGCCATAGAATGAAGGAGGAGCTAATTGTCCAAACGACATCATGTATAAAACATTTCATATCACTATTTTAGAACTATCTAATTATTCATCTCAATCATTCATATGACACATGTAAAGTTATATATACAAATGCACATATTCCATTTTCATTTTTACTTTGTTGTCATCGAGCGCCTATTTATTGTCCTGTATTCATTGTGGACACCAGGCTCATTTCATTTACTATCCCGTACCCATTGTGGAAACCGAGCTCAATATTAACTAAGCCTATGGCTCTTTATGCACAATCCTGAGCTTAAAGCTCTTTCTCACGTTGATCATTCCGATTACAACTCCTTTATATTTGATCATGCATATCCATGTAATGAGATGCATCATTTCACATAATATGCTTTCAACACTTTTCATTCGATATACTCATGTAATGTATCAAATTCTTCAGATCCAAGTCTGGCATTCACCATTCAATTTGAATCAAATAAACATTTCATGGATAATCACACAATCAACAATTGACATTCAATTTGGAAACATTTCCATATACAGTCTCAAATATCAAACTCCTTAGACTAACAATGTCCATAATTATAACAATCATATAAGTAACAATTTAGTAAATGAAATTGAACTAAAAACGTATCAATCATAGTGAGAAACATCTAGATTAACTCACAGTACGCTTCAGAATAGCTATTGTCTTGATGATCCGGCAAGGTCTGGATGTTGGCGATCAACTTGTGCTTCTTTAGTCATGCAATAGACGCATATTTACACATTACTAAGTTGATAAATCATATGAATTACTCAATCATGCACATGTATATGTGCCATGTTCAATGCATGCTCAATTAACTTTCTCGGGTATGTATCCTTATTTACAAATCTTGACCATTTAAACATTATATTTTGTATACTACCATTTTGCAATCAAGTTTGTACCTTTAAGTTAGCTTGATTCACTCCAAATTCATCAACCATACTTTACACTTATCCTTGAACATTTTCATGATAAAAATGCCTATTATAACACACACACAATTGTTACTTTAAATATGGAATTTCAGCAAGTTAGATCTATGCATTCACCAAACTTTTTCCAGTAATATATATTCATAAATTTACCCAATTTTAATTCATAATTACCCCATGTTCTTCAATGCTCATTCATCCATACCTTATGCACATTACTCATGTCCTTAAGATCATGTTTGCATTAAAAGAACTCTTTTATTCCATCAACAAATCATAATATCCAGATTTGAACTTAACCATATCAAAACAATCCATTCTTTAGGTTATGACATCAATTATCTACATAACCATATCAAGCTCTTAACCAATTAGTCAAGAATCAATCTAGGCTCATTCATAGCCTTAATCAAGTCCAAATATACCAATTTAGAGTGAAATTTCTCAGTTGGTTCGACATGTATACAAGGCTGAAATTAAAATTCCAGAATTTGTCATCAATGTCACTATTGTGTGTAACTTTACTACCTTCAATACTTCACGAATTTTACAAGCCTAGAGACATCACTAACACCTGAAATTTTCCAGATTTCATGTCCTTTAAGGTTACTTTATTTTAGGTTAATTTAACTTCCATATTGGTTATAGTAAGGCTTACAAAATTCTGCTCACTTATGTCATTAACAGTCACTTTTTTACAAAGATGCCTACAGCCCTAATTTTCTAGATTCAAGAACACTTCAATAACAACTATCTTTTCCATGAATAGAATCCACTTAACAGTCTATAACCTACTGTTTTCATGCATAAAAAACAAAATAGAAAAGTAACCAATTCATCCATCACATTCTAGCACAACATCATCATCAACGCCATATGCATTCCGTCCTAATTTAGTCATCATAGAATTTCTATTTCAACATGCCACAAAGAACAATACTTTACTTACTTATTTAGCTCAAGTTCTGCCTAAATGATCAAGCTAACTTAGCTCTCCTTTCAAGCAAAATCATCCAAGTACAAGATGGAAGTAAAATGATTTCAGCAAAGGTAAAATGATGATAGCAGATTATACCTATCTTTGAGCAGATTTTTGTATAGATCTTGAAGTGACTATGAACGAAATTAAAGAAAAATTAGAAACTCTGAGGGTGTGTGAGTGTTTTGGTGGTGAGATTAAAGGAAAGAAGAAGAATGAACACAACAGAAACTATCCTTACAGTAGCTTAACTCATTAGGTGCTAGGTGTCACTACTATACAATGACATTTGTCACCTATGCATGTAAGTCACTTGTCCTCTCCATAAGCTACCATTTGTCACAATTATGCTAGGCCATTTGTCACTCAATCACTGCTGCCATTTGTCACTTAATTTTCCATGTCAAATGTCACTCATTTTATAGGCTTAGTCATCCTAAATTTCCATGTTTCAACTTATCTTGCCACTTGGCAATTTTCCTAGACTAAATGTACATTTTAATTCATCAATTTTTTTAATTGTAACAATTAATTCCAAATTTACTACTTGCAATCCATCAAACCAAAATTTAAGACATAAATAATACACAATCATATGATAATCATTTTAAACCTTTCATACCCCAGAATATGCCAATTGAGTGCACATACAATCTTTGTAATGTTTTCTAAATCATGATTCATGTGTGTATGCTTATAGTATGAATGTGAATGAAATGCTTTTTATGAATTCTCAAATGATATGACTCATGTGCAATAGTCTAAGGCTCTAACCCTCAGTATGGAAACAAGTTATTACACTTTTAGACTTTAAAGTGAAGGAACTTCATTGAGGGCCCTAGTGGAGTCTATGAGTCATGCCAAAAGAATAATATAGCTCCATCCCTTTGCTTATTCATAGTTGCCCTTCTGGCCTTGCCTTTTAATTTAAGAATGTGAATCATAGTCTATAAGGAGTTTGTTTTAAGCTTTAATCACCAAAAACTATTACTCTTTAAATAAAATTTATGGATCAATTCACCTAAGGAGAGTTTTTTTCATTGAAGATTCTCCATATTCTTTTTATAATTTGAACCAAGTTGGTTATCTTGATCAAATTGATTACCAATCCCCCCTCCTTTCTTGGCAAAAATAGATCATTCTAACTAACTTTTGTTATAGTCTTTCTTTATGAGTTACTTGATAAGATGAATTTCCTTAAAATTTGTTCATTGGTATTGGTAATGATCTTTGGGAAATAAAAGTGGGAGATCTAGTATATAAGTAATGTATTTAGAACAAAATTTACAAGTTTCACTTTTACAACTATAAATAGCTTATGGTTACACCATTTTGAAGTCATCCTTTTGATTTTCTCAATAAGGAGACTAAACTCACTAAATTTAGGTTCTTTTGTGGAGATAGGAATTCCAAGATAAAGGATTAGAGGATTGGAGACTTTAATTCCAGTTAGGCTTTCCATGCTTCCAATGATGGATTTAGTACCTAAAGAGAGAAATAGATAGCGTTTATACTTGTTACTTTTTAAACTTGATAAGTTCTTTAATGTTGTGGTTAAGGTAAATAGTGTGTTCAATAAGCTTAGGTCAGCTTCAAAGAAAAGAATTAAATCATTTGTAAATGACAGTCGTTATAACCTCAACGTTCTACATTTGGAGTGGAATACAAACTTTATATTCTCTACTATTCCACTCTTGATGAGTCCGGTGAGAATTTCCATTGCAAGGATAAAGAGGTTGAGGGATATAGGCATCTTTGCCACAATCCCCTTACATTCTGGATGAGATTGATAGGGGTTCCATTGATAAATATCCCATATGAAGTTATAGTTAAGCATTATGCACTCTGTTGAATGAATTTTGTTAGGAATCAAGAAGCACACAGAGAGTTTAGTTAGAAATCCTAATCCATTTTTATTGCACAATATTTACTTGAAGACTTTCTATTGTAATTCTTCATAAGATCCTATAAAAGTAGTATATTATCACCAATAATTATTCCTTTAATGATTCCCCCTATGAAATATTAGTGATCTTTGGAAAAATGGTCTTGAATTTAGTATACAACATATTGGATATCTTTTTATAAATTATGTTGTAGCAAGAAATTATCCTAAAGTCCCTTATTTTTCTTAGAGAAGAAGACTTTGGGACTATGAAAATGTAGGTTTTGTTGATTTCTTTCAAAAACATTCCTAAGTTAAAGAATTTCATCATAACTTTATTGACTATATCTTTTGTATTGTTCTAGGTTTGTTGAACAAAGAAAGCATTCATACCAATAGGTACTGGAGCCTTATGAGGATTTAGGGTTGATCAAAGTGTCTACTTCCTCCATGAAAATTAGGTTAGTAATTAATGATCTGAAGTTAATTTAATGTAAGAATCAAGTGATGTCTTTTCCTCTTTTAATAATAGAGGATCCCCTAGATATTTTCCTAGCTTTTTTTGGATTTTCACTAGATGCAACTTTATAGAAGTTAATTCAATTGAGTATACTTAACATTTTTATACTAAACTAATTTAGTTCTTCCTTAATAAGAATTAGCATCTTACTAAAAATAAAAAAATTCATGTTCCATGATACTGGGAGCTTTTCGTTTTATAATAGCATTAAAGAATTCATCAATTTCAACAAGAAAATATCAAATCAAAAAGGGTACTTCACTATAAGAAAAGTAGGAATTAGTGATGAAAAATTACTAACGAAAAATAAACCTTTGCAAATTACCGACAAAAAGTCAATTTCTGTCAGTAGCATTGACTCGAAAAATTTTGTTTTGTGGTGATAGTAATATTCGTCACTAAATATGGAGGGAAATCATCCCAGAAAAATTTACGTTGGGCTTTAGCGATGGTATAAAATGATCGTTAGCAAAGAAGGCGGGAATTGTTGGTAGAATAAAAAAGTTTTGAGTTTATCGGCGGAAATTTTTCGTCAATAAATTCCGTAGGTAAATTTTCAAGGTAAACATCGTCATTTGCTTCAAATTTGGCTTTCTAAAGTAAAAGAAAATGACATCGTTTGGTTTAACACCAAACGACATCGTTTTCTTTTACATTAAACTCACCCGATCTCTTACCCCTCCCAACCTGCGTCATCTTCTTCCTACTGTGTCTCCTCTCCTACGATTTTCTTCTTTTCAGTTTCTCTATCGTGGACTCCTCTTCTACTCATCGGCATTGTCTTCTCAGGTCATTGTCATCGCGTCCTTCGATGGAGGTATTTTTGCAACCACTGTCATGTGTTTTTTAGTATATTGGATGAAAGTTAATTTGGGTATTTGATTACTTTCATTTATTTGCGTATTTTGTGATTGGAAAATAACTTTAAGATATAAATGTTAGTGATAGAAGGGATAAAACGTGATTTTGGTTGTGATGCTGGGATGAATTTATGATGCATGTAAGGTGTTTGATGAAATGTCTATTCTTTGAAAAAATGAATTATGTTCTTTATTTTTAGTTCTTTTTGAATATGAATTTCATAATTTTAGTTCTTTTACTTGAAATATGATATAACTTACATTGATATTTTTGAAATGCATTATGCTTAGATTATAGTATAATATGATATGCCTTGGTTCTTGAAAGAGATTTGTGTATGAGCAAGTGAAATGGAGGACGGAACGAAGAGAGATTGCTGATTGTGTATACATATTGAAGTATCTATTACCCACCACGAGCATGCAGAGAGACTTGTAAGTATCTACACTTTACATTTATATTCTGATTTTTTTTTACTTTGGTGTATTTCAATTTAATTGGGTGTGTGAATTTTTGAATGAAAATATGTATAATATGAAGAATGATAACGTTATAAATTGTAGTTCACTTATAACATTTTATTCTGATATAAGAAAAGTCTATGGGCATAAAGCCTACACCCTGTCAACTCTTTTTGCACACTCACACTAAGAAGCATAACGATGTGACCTTTGTCAACACCTGATGTAGAGAACTAAATGTATGTGAAATTTATGCTTAATAATTATCACTTACTAACATAAACATTGCCTTATGATAAGACCAAATACAAGAAAGCATTCAATGACAGTCTTACTGTCTGAAGATGTTGATGAGACTCAAATCTATCTTCATGCAGTGGGTGTAGGGATTGTCATGGAAGGATATTCAACTTAGGCTCATTTGCGAACACATGTTATTCGCAATCATCAACATCTAGTACAGCAACATCTAGTAGGCGGTTCGCACCTAATGAAGTCCAAGAGCTTCGGAGCACAGTACGGACTTTGGCAATTCAGTTGCAATAGCCGATGGAGTACATAGCTCAACTCCGTAATGAGCTGGATGAGTTGAAGGGGAGGCATAGCACCTCATCGCAGCAATTAGAGCATCCATGATCACCAAATGAATAGCATACTTGTAGTGATTTTGTATGAATTTCAAATACTTATTATGAATAAAATAATTTTTTATTATCAATTAAGATAATCTGTACTTTATATCATTAATCAACTTTCTGTTTTAACAAATTAAATGTTGAACCAAATCAAAATATTATCACTAGATAACTCATAACTGTTTAAATTATGCATTAACTATAATATCATCAAATAAAATTTATTGCAGGGAAATTTTAAAAAAAGTTTTTAGTAAATTTTCCAACAAAAAAACAAAATCCGTTGGTAAAATCCATTCGATTTACTGACGGAATAACCAAATCCGTAAGTAATTTTGCCGACTGGCATATCTTTTCCGTCGGTAACTTTACCGGCCGAAGACAACACATAATAACTGTTGGTATATTCACCGACGGTACACAAAATTTTTGTTGGTAAATTTGCGACAGACATTCTGTTGTTCGTCGCAAATTATTACCGACGACCGTTTCTCTGACACCTTGGTCCATCGGTAAATTTCATCACTAACTAAGCTTTCTGACAGAATGTGTAGATATTCTGTAGTAATTTCCTTCACTAAACTCCATTTTTCTTGTAATGCTTTTTTTCTTCCATGTGAAAAGATTTTGTACTATAATAGGAGAGTGAAATAAAATCAATTAGTTCAAAAATTCAGCTTTACTTTTAGGGAACCAGGAGAGCCATTTTTCATTCGCCAAGCCCTTATCTAGCTTCTTCCTTATGTACCACCTAACAAGTTGGTTACTGCTCCAAGTTTGGAAGTAACCTTCAACATTTAAGTTTCTCCTATCTTTCACATTTATCACTAAACTCATTAGAGGAGTTTCTTAAATGAAACCCTTAGTACAAGACTTGAAGAGAGTGTTGTTAAAGTCCCTTATAATTAATCATGAGTTAAGCTGCTATAATGAATTTGCTTAATCAAATGTCATAGCTCGTTTCTCTAAAATGCAAAGTTAGAGTCATAAATAAAAGAATAGGTGTCTTGTAGTTTTCTATGATGAACACAAGTAACATTGATGAGTTGATCAAAAGTAATAATGATTATTCTCATATCAAAAGTAATAATAATTTTCCTATAGTGATTTAGGTATGATTAGACAAAAAGGCCCGTTATTTTTTTCTAGGAATTCTAATCACTTCAAATTCTCAATTGTAAGCTTAGTCTCTATTAGTTCAATTATTGCATACTTATTTTAAAAAAACAAATTATTTTAATGTTGTTTATTTTTTACGATGGTTATTGCTTCTAACATTCTAAGAAGCTATAGACATATGGATAATTTTTATCTTAAGATCTCTTGGATCTCTTTTTCCTTCTTGATTTCTCTCTACAATCAACTTTAAACTCTCCTTCTACCATTAGTCCAAGCCATATGTTTATTAGCTCACACGATCTCAGCTTGCTTGTTTCTCCCTTATTATTCTTTTCCTTGGCCAAAATCTTTTTAGTTACTTCTCCCAACCCACAATTTCCAATTATAAGGCAATCATTCCTAGACCCCTTAAATTTCATCTCAACTGGCTTTATTTCATTTTTCACCATCTTAACACTAATTGTATCTTTAAAGATTACTTTTGTATTAGTCATACCTATCTTTGATAACTTATTGTTATTGCATGTTTTCTTTTCTTCTAGATTCCTAATCCTATCGGCTCATTATAGTCTCCTTTAGTGAGCTTCCTTCCCATTTATTGCCATGATGTACCTTTTAACTAGATAGATGGTTTCCATTTGTAGCAATCACTAGTAACATCCTCAACAAATGTATCATCAACTTCTAATCTCGTAATAGGAATGGTTTTAGGAAGTTCCCTTATCATTTCTATACTAACACACACTCTAGCATATAAAAGTCCCTTCCTCAAAGTAATATGCTCATCTATACAATTTGATCCAAATAGGAATGTGCACTTATTTTATAAATTTTAAGCAATCACTTTTTTAGGGCTAAATGAAAATTGGGTTGTTCTGGATATGCCAAGGCATCATTTCGATAAATTTTTTTGCATAGATATCATATTTAAACTTAAATAAAATTAGATTATCTTTTGTTAGCAACATCTTACTCAATCCATTTGCTTTCTAGTACTTATGAGCCCAACTGCAATAATAGGAAAGTAAGCACATTTTCTTAAAAAGAATCCAACTAAAGTTGATGACTAATTCTTGACGCGCTTCCTTAGATTTTCTAAACTTGGTGCTACTAGAGCTCAACCATCTGCAATGACAAGTGGATAAAATTGTAAAGAGGTGCTCCAGTTCTATTATAGGACCTTCTTTTAGTTTAGCTAGAAACAATGCTACTAAACAAAAGTGGAGGTTGTTAAATATTCCTTACTCTCTTTGTGCTAAAGTTCTATAAGTTATTATTGTCCAAGTTGTTCTATGTTAACACTCTAGAATGGAATTAATATTTGATATCAAATATATTTTCCAACTTGAAGAAAGTGCTATTCTTGGTTTACAACCCTATGATGTCATTATTTATGATAAAATAGAATGGAATTACACTTCAAATGTTTTCTTTTTGTTCAAATGGGCTTATCATTTCATTCTCTCAAAAATATGATTAACGTTGTTCTATGTTAACACTCTAGAATGTAATTAATATTCGATATTGAATATATTTTCCAACTTGAAGAAAGTGTTATTCTAGGTTTATAACCCTACGATGTCATTATTTATGATAAAATGGAATTGAATTACACTCCAAATGGTTTCTTTTTGTTCAAATGGGCTTATTGTCTCAAAAATATTATTAAAGTTGCTTCAACTATCTCTCGATCAAAAATACTAACATACAATGTTTGGAAAGTTCATTAAAAAATTATTTCTTTAATTTATTCATTAGAAAGTAAAGGTTAGGTTTGTTTTAAAATTTTAAGGGGTATAATTAATTAGAAGTTGAAATCATAGTTCTTATAAGTAAAAAGCTTACAAGAAAGGACTTAATAGCTCCTGCGTACGATATAGCATTTTATGGTAAGGGTAAAGTAATTTTCAATCATCCTTACCTATTTGTCACCAAAAAAAAAAAAAACAAATTCCCTTAGTTTCTATATAAACATTGTTATTCATCAGTATCAACTAGATATATTTGAAGATTCCTTACACGTGAGTTTAAAAGATATGTTGGATTCTTGGATGTACACTATGCATGTTGGAACTACAGATATACGTTTCCCCTAAAGCTATATGATTTAATCTTAGTCTAGCATAATTTTTGTAAGTATCATCTTGATTCTACATGTAAGATAAAAACTACAATTAGATTGGTATTAGTTGTAGGTACTATTAAGGAATATTTAAACTTGACTTATGTGAATCTGGGACCTACTTGAGAGTTTTGTAGCATCCTTCTAAAAAGAATATAAGGACTACCCAATTAATGCAGCCATTGTGCCACTATTTGAAACCTTATATTACTCAATAGCTCTTGGAGTGGTTCTTGGCTAGTATTGGTAGAATTTTGGAAAGTTCTTCTATTTCTTTTCCATCATTTTCCTTTCTTGTATTTTACATATTTTTTATCTTTTTTTTCTCTTAGCTTATTGATGGGAGAGCCAATGTTGCACATCTTATAAGTTATTCCTAAACACTTTCATATCATATATCAATTGAATCTACCTCTAGATTAGTTTAAAAAACATGTAAAGGAAGAATAGATGATCCCTAGATTTAGTGTAACACCTACATACCCCCCTAGGAGGATATGCAAGTGTCACACAAAACAGAACTGAAACATTTCAAATCATACCAAACATTCCTTACATTCATTTCCTAAATTTCAAGCAAACATACATTACATATTATTAGATGTTATATTACAAGAAAAACATTCATACATATTGTGCTTAACAAAATACATGTCATAAATTCAAAAGCCAACCTATTTTAAGGTTATTGCATACCATTTACATCAAAATACAATATATCTCATTACATTGAAATATAAATAAAAAACAAACTGAACATTTCATAACAAAACATATTCTTTTTGGCTATTAAGGTTGTCTTTGTCCCAGTCTCAAACCTTCTTATCAGAACCTACATGGAGGCAAAACCACCGTGCTAAGCATATAGCTTAATGAGGATAACTAAAGATAATGCATAATGGCAATTGTTTCTAATAGTCGTCTAACATTTATATATACAGATCATCATACAGAGTAATCCAAACGTTATGTCTCATAACAAAATATGATTCATCAATCAATACAGAACATTCTTACAATAGAAAAAAACTCATAAATATCAGAACAGATTGTACAAATATCAAAATTGAATATCAGAATAGGATATAGTCCTTTTAGATTAAAGTATGACTTATGTCAAAACAGAACTTGTTTTGTAACAGATCAGAGCTTATCTTTTGTATCAGAATAGAATTTTCTTATATCAAAACTGAAGATGTATCAAAATACAAAAACAAGTTAGACTACTAATCCTTTTTATAGAAGTGGGTAACGGGACCAGAACAGAAGATACCATGATTGGTATTTGAAACAGAAGAGACTTAAGTCTCTGAAACAGAAGACACAAAAGTGTCTGGAATCAGAAGACACCTTAGTGTCTAATTACAAAAGCAACTGCCAACCCTTCTAGGCATGCCTATTTACCCACAACTAGGACTCAGCAGTTTTAAAGCAAACCATTTCAGATTTAAGGATTTTATACAAAAGATGAAGTGCAAAAAATGTCTTTATTCTATTTTACTCCAATTGAACTTATTCATTGACATTTACATAACATACCTTATAAATACAAATATATGCAACTATGCATCAATAGAAGTGTTGAGTTATCACACATTATGTATATGCTCATAATTAGAAAGCACTTCCAATTCAACCCCAACTATCAAACTCATCGGACAACTGATGGTCCAGAATTATCATAATATTATCACAGAAATTCCCAATTCACAAACATCCATATCTAATTCATAATACATAAGTCTTTGGAACTCATTCATTCATGATCACACCAAGCAATTCAACATTGTTTTCATTATTATTAAACCATACATCCTTTACATTATCATATCAATTAATAATGCATAATTAAACTAACTATTACTAAATTACATCGAATACCAATTTAAGTTCAAACACACTTTAAACAAGTCCATTTAAGTCCTATTGTACCCAATAAATCAACTAAACCTTATATAGTTCATCAATTGCACAATACCCCATTTTTTCCACCTTCTTAACCATTTCTCACAATTATGGGATAAGTGACCCGGAACCTTCAAATAGCCATTTTCCCAGGACAGGTTTTTGGATTAGTTTTGTACGGCCATTCTGACTTAGAAAATGATGTTTTTAGACAATATGTTCTTATAAACAAATGTTCTTCTATGTATTAAGTTTCAAACGAAATAAATTTAATGCAATTTGGTTTATTATTCCAAGAATTATACCCAAAATACTACAGATTATTCTCAGCTGTAGACAGTAACCCGAACTTAAATTTAAGACAAATTTCCAAACCCTTAGTGACAGAAATAAAATTCAATTCCTTCATGTTGTAGATATATGTATCTAGTTTAATTTAAATTTAAAATCATCCCATTTTGAAGTCTACAGGTCAAGATATGGCTATAATACCGATGCCTGTTTAGTAGACCCACTCCTTCTAACAAGTATCCAGCATGTATCAAGTTTCTAACCTCAGTTATTCATTAATTTAGTACACATTTTATCCACTTAAAACATCAAACAATACATGTTCTAATATGATACCAATTTTAATATTCCCTTACGTCTTTAAACTTCGAAGAACAACTCCAAATCACTTCAAAGATCCAGCTACACCAACACTTCGTAGCAATCAGCTCTTATCTAAGATTAAGGTGCAACTTTCAGCACCAATAAGATAATAACACATAAAATAACTTACAAAGCTTGTAAGTGGTGATGATTTAAACTTCAGCAAAATTCCAGAAGTTGAGAGGAAGTGAGAGGTTTCGGTGGTGAGGAGCAAAGTGAAGAATGAACAAGACAAAAATGACTCGAGCAGAAACTTGCCTCTTCCATTGCTAAGTGTCATGAAATTGTAACAACATGTGTCACTATGCATCATCTTCATTTGTCCCACGTTGGAGTTGCCACATGTAAACAATATAATAAGCCATTTGACAATGCATTAACTGTTGGGACCCGATCTCGAGACTGGATCCCAACCGAAAAAAAATGAAAAATGAAAAGCCAAACAAAGTGCGGAAAGTTTCGATTCGGTTTGTATTCCGATTCGCAACTTTTCACACTTTGTTTTGCTTTTCGTTTTTCGTTTTTTTTTTCCGGTTGGGATCCGGTCTCGAGATCGGGTCCTAACATTAACTATGCCAAATGTCACTAACTCATAGGCTTAGTCATTCCAATTTTCATGTATTAACTTATCTTGCCACTTGACAATTTTCCCAATCCAAATTTACATTTTAATACCTTAATTCTCTAATGGTATCAATTAATTCCAATTCACTAACTAGGATCCATTAAACCTAAAATTCAAGTCAAATACAATTCTCAATTATCTTATAATTTTTAACACCTATCATACATGTACTTTCATGAACATGTAATATTCCAACTAGCATACAATTTGGGGCCTTACATTCAGGTAGCTCATTCCATGGAACACAAGTTAGGGGAATGTGAAGATATCTCTTTACCTTGTCCCTACTGTTCAAATTGTCATAATATGTGAACCATAGGGTATAAAAAACTCTTAGATTAGCATATTTATTCTAGACTAGAGAGTGCCATTTAATGCTTGTCCTATGTTCCCTGAAAAGATCTTTATAAGATGAGTTAGTGACAAATTTAGATGAGTGTCACTACCACCAGATTGGGATGTCATATTGGTTAGGATTAAGGCTGAGATTCAGAATGCTTTAGATAATACCGTATCTTAATCTTAGCTGTAATTGATCGCAAAAGGTGGTTAAACCTTATCACACCAACTAGTTATCTAGTATAACACCTCTTAATGAACCGGAAGGGGTCCTATTGAGTCTATTGATCATGCCAAAAAAAATAGACTTCCCATCACCTAGCTTGAAGAAAACTAGCTTCTTACCATTTCACTTACTATGATTATGTTCAGTAAAGTCCATAAAGATTTCTATTATTGCTATATGTACCAAAATTGATACTTTTTAGGTGCTTTTAATGTAACCCTTTGTGATTACACTAATTGGAGATTCTCCTTTGAACCTTCTCAATTAGAGGCTAAAAATATAGTTACTTTCAATCCAATGATAGTGGATAGATAGCCTGCTAAATTCTATGCCCTTTTAAGGAGGATAAGTAGACTGTAACAGCCCAGACCACCCGCCCACAGATATTATCCGCTTTGGGCTCCAAGACCCTTATGATTTTGCTCTTCCCACACTCGGGAAGACGCATCTATGGTGGAGAGGTATTCATACCCTTATAAAGCATACTTCGTTCCCCTTTCCAGTCGATGTGGGATCTCACACTCTCCACCCCCTTAGGGCCCAGCCCTCTTTAGGACCCAGTCTAGCTGGTACAACGGTTCGTGTACTAGCTCTGATACCATTTATAACACCCCAGACCACCCACTGACTACGCGTCGTTACGCAAGTCAAAATAAAATAACTAGACCTACTACTATAGCAGTGGTGAGTCTAGGTCGATCCCACAGAGGATGTGTGTAAAGTTTATGAAATGAAATTAACTAGTGTTTAGGTTTAATGGGGGGATTTTGGATTTTTAAAAGAGAAAAAATAAAATGAAACTAACTAACCTAATGGAAACAAATTAAAGAAAACATGCAAAAAATGATAAAAATGGGTAATTCGATAAGGATCCGATTCTTTGGTTCAATCTCGGCCTACGACCTAATTAAGAAATTTTCATTAATTTTTTGTTCTAAAACCTCTCCTAGCAACTATTAATTGTTAGTTAATATCCTAGATTTAATTAGGCAGTAGCATTATGAATTAGGGAATCCGATTAATCAAGGCAACAACTACATACGATGCGTCATTTAACCTAGGTCATATTATCCCTAATGATTACGAATCATTAGTTGCTACACATAAATTTCAACATAACAATTAAGAATTATATCGAAATTCTAGCAATAGGTTTGCAATTAACGATTTAATGAACGCCTTAAAATCATCATCTTACAATACCCAATGAGTTCATATACAAATAACTGAATAATAATGAAAATCTGATTATTCATACACAAAACCTAAATCAATTAACATAGGATAACACAATCAATTTCTAATGAGAGAAAGAAACAACAAAATAATTAAAAAAATACTTAACCTGGGTCGTCGGCGTCGATGTCACCTTCGAACCGACATCGGGACGTCCATCCCTTCATGGGTTTTTTTGCAGAAAAATGCTTCTGTCCCTATTCCAACCCCTAGCCGAAAACCCCTTAGGTTTATCTTTCACACAACCCTCGTCTGTGTTTAACGCAGTCCACTGCGCTAAACGCAGCTCATGCTGCTCTTAAAACTATGCTAAACACAGCTCTCACTGTGCGCTCACTGTTTTATTCCTTTGTTCCTGTAGCGTCTCCATTGTAGCTTGATGGGACAAATAAACCTTAAAGGTTTATTATCCCAGAACTCCTCTCCCGTGCTGCTCTTCTGCAGCCTGCTCCTTGTGCGTTTTTAATAAAATGCATGCCATCTACGTTGAGCACAGACGTTGTCTGCGTTTCACGCAGATGCTGTTTCTCTAGCTGCTGCGTGTTGGTCCATCTGCTGCCGTTTTGGGCTTTTGTTGTTTCCTTTGGCTGCTTTCCATTTTCCTTGTCTTTAATTATGATTTTTTCTTCTTGCTCCATAGAGACAAGTAAAAGTTGATCTTCAAAAAATAACCCAAATGTAATAATTTCGGCTCACTTTAATTTATTTGCTTCCAAATTGTACCTAAAATCATATATGAATTAAAGTGAGCATCTTAAGCATTTTGTATCATTAATCGCTAAGTGTAAATAATTAAATGCATCAACAATTAAACACATATCAATTTCCCCCACGCTTAGCTTTTGACCATTCTCGGGCAAAACATCAAAATTAAGCTCATTGACCCAAAACATTGACTCAATTTCCATATTTTTCTAAGACTATATAATCATAAGCAAAGATGAGTGACTTTCAAAAAATCATAGCAAGAAATCAACATTCCAAGCTTTTACTCATGATCAATCAACATTCATCATCTTTAAAAACTGAGCAATCTAATGGTAGACTTG
>JANKOD010029282.1:0-16357 GCA_026284645.1 Erythroxylum acuminatum | reverse complement strand
TTTTAAATAATTAATAATAAATTGTATATAATTATTAATAAAATAAAAATTTTTAATAAATTTTTATCAATGAAAATAGAAAACGTATAAAAATTATTCTTTAATTGTTTGTATATATTTTTATATAAATAAAAATATAAATAAATTATTTTTATATAAATAACATAAAATAAAATATATTAAATAATAATAATAAGTTGCATATAATTAATAATAAAATAATAAATCTCCTGCAACAACCATTTTAATATAAGGGGAATAATAATCATTTATTATACATTACATCCCGTTCCATCCATCTTCTAAACAATATTTCACTACATTACATTATGAACCCTTCCATCTCTTCCAAACAAATTTTCACTATATTACATTTCATTCCATTATAAACCATTTCATTCCGTTCCATCACATTACATTCAATTGCATTAATTAACATCCAACCAAACAGGTCCTTAATAAAGTTTAGAATTGGGCCTTCCTAATATTAAGCATATATCTTATATATTGGTGCATTTTAGAATAAATATAATGATAAGTAAATTTTAAAAATGAGAAATTCAGTGAAAATAATATCTTATTATACAAGTTGAAGACCCCTCGTAAAGGATTGTTGTCTTGTAGCTATTAACACAACATTGATAACGTCGAGTAGAATGAAGGACCTTTTGTGAATATTTTGTTACAAGTAATTAGCAATATTGTATAGGTTATTTTTGAATTGTTACACTCTAATGTGTTTCACACAACAACAACAACAACAACAAAAAAGAAACAAAATACAATGAGGATGCAGTGAGACTTTACATTGTTAAATTTAGGTATTAAACAATAAACAAAGATAAGCTTTTAATAATTATGCTTTCAGTTTAAATAAATACTCTAACTATTTGACTTTAATTAATTGTCATATTGATTGTTTATAATGTACAAATAATAAAATAATCAAAAATACAATTTTAATTTAAATTGCAACAGATAACAACTGCGACATACTCAGATAAAAGAGAAGAGCCTTTGGCTGTTTTAGTATTGAGTAACAGTGATAATCGTAATACAAGTCATATATATATATATATATATAAGTGTTAAAGATTCATTGAATAAAATCTAATCTTAATCAAATCAATTATCTTAACTAACAAATATTGTTAAATACGCCCCTCACAAGCTGAAGGATGAGAAGAGGAAAGCCAAGGCTTAGAAGCAAAATGATAAAACAGCTGCTTGGAGAGAGGCTTAGTTAAGATATCAGCAAGTTGATCAGATGAAGACAAAATTCCAACACTAACTTCTTTACTAGCAATGAGATCACGGACAAAGTGAAAGTCAATTTCCACATGTCTAGTGCGAGCATGAAGCACAGGATTGGAGGATAAGAAAACCGCACCAACATTGTCACACCAAATATGAGGAGGAGCAGTAAGAGTCACTTGTAATTCACGAAGAAGCTTCGTAAGCCACTTAACCTCAACACAAGCATTCACAACCGCCTTGAATTCAGATTCAGTAGAGGACCGAGCCACCATGCGTTGCTTGGCAGACTTCCAAACTAACAAATTATTGCCAAGAAAAATTAAAAATCCTCCAGTAGATCGACGATCATCAGAATAACCCGCCCAATCCGCATAACTAAAAACAGTTAATTTATTTATAGCTCCATGAGAAATCAATGATGACATTGTTATTGTACCCTGTAAGTATCTGAGTAAACGCTTGAGAGCTTGAAAATGAGTTGAAGTGGGCTGATGATGAAATTGGCATAACTTAGTTACAACAAAAGAAATATCCGGACGAGTGAGAGTAATGTATTGTAAGCTGCCACAAATTTTACGATACATAGTAGTGTCAGCATGTGAAAGAGGAGTGCCTTGTAATTTGGACAAAATAGAACTAGTAACCATTGGTGTGGAACTCGGTTTACAATTGCTCATCCCCATGTTTTCCAAAACAGAAAAAATATAATTTTTATGAGATAATACCATACCATGTGAATGAGGTAGCACTTCTATGCCCAGAAAATGATAAAGATTGCCCAGATCACGTAAGGAAAACTCTTGTGACAATTGAGAAATAATAGATGAAACAGGGGAGCATTATTGCCGGTGATGACACCATCATCAACGGCGACTAGAAGAAAACACAAGTTGCCACCTGCATTAAAAATGAACAATGAAGAATCTGCATGAGAACCAACAAAACCAATAGTGGTTAAAAAGTTGCTTAGTCACTGATACCAGGCACATGGTGCCTATTTGAGCCCATATAACGATTTCTGTAATTTGCAAACGTGATGAGGATGTGAAAGATCAATAAAGCCTTGCGGTTTCATCATGTATATAGTTTCATTCAGTTCACCATTCAGGAAAGCATTACTAACATCTAATTGTTTGAGAGACCAACCCCTTGATACTACTATACTGAGAACATATCGAATTGTCATAAGCTTCACTACAGGATTGAAAGTGTCAGCGAAATCTAACCCATATTCCTGAGTATAACTCCTTGCAACTAGTCGTGCTTTAAACCGTTCCACAATCCCATCTGCCTTTCTCTTGACTTTAAAAATCCATTTATTACTGACAATGTTGGTATTTGGTGGGCAAGGCACAAGGACCCAAGTTTGGTTTCATTGAAGAACTTGAAACTCATGTTCCATGGCTTCTTTCCATGCAGGGTCTTTGTAGGCTTGAGAGAAAGAATTATGTTCACAAGGTATATTGGAAGAAGAGGAAATAGTGGTCAAATAAAGTATTTTCTTTGTTTGTGTTAAGTCGAAGAAGCATGGAATGGGTATGTTTAGGTGGTGTGGGTTGTGAGGAATTGGCTGGTGTGGGATGAAGGGATGAATCTAGATTTGAATTTAAATTCAAATTAGAATTTAAATCCAAAGGAAGTTGAATAGTAGCCGTTTCGGAAGGTGGCTGGACAAGATTGTGAGAGTTGACCAAATCATTTAATGGAGGACAAAATGGACCGAGATTAGAGGATTGTGGAGAGTTGGGAATAGGATAACAGGAAATCTGATTTAATGGTGCATGATGTTGGTCACATGAAAACTGATATGGTTGATAAAATTTGGGTGGGATACGGAATCATATGTGGGAGTAGAAGTGGGTGCAGATGGGTTTGGATTATGCAGAATCTGGTCATGTTTAGGCAACATGTTTGACGTTGTTGGTGCCATATCCTGTTGAGAATTTGAAGCAATAGATAAAGGGAAATCAAATATCATACCTTGAGAATCTTGAGTTAGTTGAACACGTGAGGAATCATGATGAAAAGATGTAGCCATAGAGTGGAGTTGGCAAGATCACGTTGGGCAGATTTGGTCTGTTGAGAATTTGAAATTTTATGGAAGGGAAAAAGGACTCATCAAGCTCAACATGACGCGCATAAATAAATTTTCCAGTTTCTTTATCTAAGCAACGGTATCCAAGATAATGAGGAGAATAACCCAGAAAAACACACTCTTTGGTCTGAAATGAAAACTTATGGTTTTTAAATGGTCAAAGTAAAGGATAAACAGCACACCCAAAAACCTGAAGAAATTGATAATCAGGAATTTGATTGTAGAGAATTTGGAATGGAATTTGATTTGTCGAAGATTTGGTAGGCAGATGATTTATAAGAAAAATCGTTGTTTCAAAGGCAAATGCCAAAATTTGAAAGGTACACCACATTGACCAAGTAGAGCAAGACCAATGTCAACAATATTCCTGATTTTTCTTTCAGCAGTGCCATTTTGTTCATGAGTATGAGGACATATAACTCTATGATGAATCCCTACAATTTGAAATTATTTGTGTAATGATCGAAATTCAACACCCCAGTCGGATTGGAATTGCTTAATGGTGGAATTGAATTGTTTTTCAACTAGAGTTTTAAACTGGAAAATTATTTGAAAAACATCACTTTTATTTTTCAATGGAAAGAACCATGTAAATAAAGGACAATCATCAATAAAGATAACAAAATATTTATGACTAAAGGAAGAACAATGAGAGCAGGACCCCAAGCATTTGAGTGAATTAAATCTAAAGGTCTAGCACCACGATGATGAGTAAGAGGTAAAGAGATCCTATGTAACTTGCCTAAACAACAAGAAGGACATTTAGTAGAGGAAACTGTAAAGAAGAATACGGTAACTGAAATTGACGGACTAAATTGCAAATCGTCTGAAAGTTTGGATGACCAAGGCGAGCATGCCAACTTTCTAACGTGATTAGAAAAGGTAAAGCATCCAAATTTTGCTGTTGATAAAGAGTACCATATAATTTATAAAGCCCCAGTTCACTTGTTCTGCGCAACAGAATTCTCTTGGTAATCTGATCCTTCACAAAACAACAATCAGAGTGAAATTCAAAGAAACAGTTGTTATCACGTCAAAGTTTTTGAGCAGAGAGCAAAGGTTTGGTTATGTTAGGAACATGTAAAATTTGATGTAAAAATAAAGGTCTAGAAGAAGATGCGATGGAACTTAAGCCAACGTTAAAAATTGGTAACCTTGCACCAACTCCAACAAGTACCATATCCTTACCCTTGTATTCATTAGTAATATGAAGAGACTCTAAATTAGGAGTGACATGATGAATTGTACCAGTATCATGGTATCAAGTAAAGGATTGGTCATCCTATGAAGAGGTAGGAGCAGTCACATATAAATTTGCTTGAGGTGGCATGTGTCTATTATGTTTTCGTCCTTGTGTCTGAGTCCGTGGCACAAAATTATTGGCAAAATGACGTCTACAATCAATAGCTATATGATTATTATAACCACAATTTTGACAAGCTGGTCGTGACGAATTGCTTTCGGAAAATGATGAAGAAATAAAATCCCGTCTGCCTCTATTCCCATGACCTTTACCACGCAAATGAGAAGAATGGGAACGTTGAACCATATTCATTGTTGGTAAAGAGACTTGTTGAGCTTTAAGTAATAATTCATGGGCAACTAATTGGCCATGTAGTTCATTGAAGGAAACCGATGTTGTTCTTTGTTGTAATCCGCCAATAACCCCATTATATTCAACTCTGAGTTTTTGAAAGACAATAACATTAAATTCAGCTGGAGAAATAAATTGACCTGCAAGACTCAGAGAATCAGCAATAGCTTTAGCTTGATACAAATGTTTAGAGACAGACTTGTCATCCTTGGAAAGGTTGTGAAGTTCGATAAACAATTGAGTTCGTTGAGCATGGCTCACAACTCCATATGCAGCAGCTAAAGCGTTCCAAATTTCTGCAGAAATTGTAAGTCCAATCAGATGTGGATAAACTTCCTCGGTGATGGAA
Source organism: Erythroxylum acuminatum (assembly GCA_026284645.1). NCBI lineage: Eukaryota > Viridiplantae > Streptophyta > Magnoliopsida > Malpighiales > Erythroxylaceae > Erythroxylum > Erythroxylum acuminatum. The sequence continues at coordinate 11,062 of JANKOD010029282.1, read as the reverse complement.
GATAACAACCAAGAAAACAAGATTTGATCTTTAGAAACCAAGCTAAATAAGCTGAATTTGGTTCCAGTTGGCTTATATAGCAGTTGAATAATTCTTTAGGGGGTGTTGGTTCTGTACCAGAAATAATTCCATGTAGATTGTAGAAATTTAACAAAGGAGACATTGAAGCTTCCAAGAGGTATAGTTTTTAGAGGTGAGTTTTATTGAGAAGGTTTAGCTAATATGAAGAGATTTGTATGTAGAGAACCAAAAGAAACAATAGGAGAGAGAATAGGAAGAGAGGCTGAATAGGTGGAAGGAGAAGTTGAAATTGACGAAGAAGAAACAAAAATTGGATTAGCTATTGCAAGGCTATGATACCAACTTAGATAAAAGAGAAGTGCATTTGGCTGTTTAAGTATTAAGTAACGGTAATAATAATAATACAAGTTACAAGTTATATATATATATATATAAGGGATAAAGATACAATGAATAAAATCTAATCTTAATTAAATCAATTATCTTAACTAACAAATATTACCTAATAGGTTGCCATAGTTGTCTTTTGGTACCAACATTGTTACGGTAGAAATAAGCCATTGCAATTAAAAATGTATAGGAGTAGAATAAATGTCCGCAAGCAACGAGGGGGAGGGGTGTTAGAATTTTACAATGGGCCTACGGGCCTACACGAGAAGGAAAGTTAGACCACATAAAAGTCTAAGTGAGGTTTCATCCTAAAACTAATTAGTGATAGGTGGAGTAGCTCACTAGACTTATATGTTGGTCTTCTTTCCTCTCTTTTTTCAATGTGGGACAAACTCTCACTTTTATATTTCAACATACCCCCCTCACGTGTGGGTCTAACACGTGACATAATCTATCATTTCGAGGTGCTAACGACTAACATAAGAGCAATCTCGCTCTGATACCATGTTAGAGTTTTACAATGGGCTTACAGGCCTACATGAGAAGGAAAGTTAGACCACATATAAGTCTAAGTGAGGTTTCATCCTAAAACTAATTGGTGATAGGTGGAGTAGCCCACTAGACTTATATATTAGTCTTCTTTCCTCTATTTTTTCAATGTGGGACAAACTCCCACTCTTATATTTCAACGAGGAGAAGTAGGAAATGAATTGACGTAGAAATAGTCACAATCGGAGGTCCACACTCGACCAGGAAGTGAGCAAAATAATTTGAGAGAAAAGGAAATTTATTGTTTTAAATTTAATAAAATAATTATTTATTTGTTAGAAAATAGTGTATTTATATAGTCATCGTACAAAAAACATACAGTAAATTTAAAATTCGACTATTTAATTTAACGAAGTTGATCCTGATAGCATTCTTTTCCAATTACTTGGATTCTATTCACTGAAATGAATATCAGTTCTTGCATCACTTAACGCTAAGACATGGCTCTGGCGACTCTCCTCCTCCTCCTCTTATTCATCTCCGCCATCGACTCCTCTCCCGCATATCCGACCATCCCGTGCACCGCTGGCACCTCCGTTTCTGCCTCCGAGACCCCCGACCTCACCCCAGTCCGGCGCGAAGTCTATGGCGGCGGGAGAATATTCGACATCACTCACAGGATCACCGAAAACTTGCTGTATTTGGACTACGAGAACGGGCTGGGGCAGTTCCTATGGCTTCCGGCCAGCATGAAGAACGGCTCCTTAGCGAACAACTCCGAGATGAAGCTCCCCACTCATATTGGGACGCACGTTGACGCGCCAGGACATGTTTTTGATCACTACTTTGATGCTGGCTTCGACGTCGACACTCTTGACCTCGAAGTCCTTAACGGTAATTATCTCTCAATGTTGCCGGTATTTTTCTTCGACGTCGTTTTAGGTCCTCTAACTCTGTTGTTTGTCTCGCATTTACAGGTCCTGCTCTGTTAATTGATGTTCCCAGGGATTCCAACATAACTGGTATGCTGTTTCAGTTTTAGAACACTCGGGTTTGTTGTGTTCTTCAATATTAAAACGATGGCATGAATCATCCTGCATGTTTAGTTAGTGACAATTAGACTCACCCGTTTTAATAACTTAATGATACTGATACAGCTGAGGTTATGAAATCATTGAAGATTCCTAGGGGCGTACGACGTGTGCTTTTCCGAACCTTAAACACTGACAGGTGAATTTCTTGGAGCATTTGGAGATGGCCATAACATGATGCTAAAATTGCTCATTTTATTAGATTTTAGTGATTAATATAAGCTCTCTTTCCACTTTTTTTTTCCCCCCTTTTTCTTTGCTTACCACTACTCTGTAAAGGTCTTTTACTCCTGAACCTCTTCCAGGGCTTTCCTTTTATTTTTTTCATTTAGTTGCTTAACAATTAAATTCCACGACGAGTTCACATACCACTTTATGCTCTCACTTTCTTCACTTCACCTGTCATCTTTGACTTTTATACTTGGACGAATTAATGACAGTTACTCATTTGCCATGATATACTCTCACAGTTCCATGAGCTTTTATTTTTAGAAACAGGCAGATTTATTGAAGATTAATAGTATCAAGAAGGAAGTCTTATTTTATGACGTAGAACTTGCAAATCTTTGGTTGGCTCTTGCGATACCTTGATCTTTTTATATTAGAAATTTGGTATATGAGGGGATACCATCAAAATTCTGACTAAGGCAATCTGGATTTGATAATTAATTAAGTATTCTTAAGAATTGAATTTATTCTTTTATCTTTAACAGCAGAAATTTGATATAATAACTTGCTATTTAGAAAAAGCACGTCACTGGTATCTGTTATATGATTCATTTTTCAGTCAGGGTCGAAATGAATTTTACTGTTGGTTTGCCTAATGATTATCTTACTATTTCAGGAAGCTTATGTTCAAAAGACGGTTTGATACGAGCTTTGTGGGATTTACAAGGGAAGGAGCAAAATGGTTGGTAGAGAATACTGACATCAAGCTTGTTGGTAATCTGTTGTTTCTTCACTAATTTTTAGCTCGACAATCATGGCATTCTTGCCATTTCTCTTTTACATTACGCTTTACTCATCTGATGCAACACTTATTCTTTATACACAATTGTGCAAGCATCTTACTCTTCTACTTGATTTCAGAGAGTGATGCCTGCAATTTTTTCTTACATGACCATGTGTGTTTCCAACTGAACCTTGCATGCTAGAATAATTGTTTAACCAAGTTTATCAACCAACCTCTTCGATGAAAAAACAATTCATTATTGATTACTCACTCATGGATTGAGAAGTAATCTTATAGAATTTAGTTGAGAATCTTGAGAATTGCATACTGTACTTTGCATTATGGTATCAAAACTATAGAAGTTGATAATACACCTTTTCTTTTCCTGAAATTTAAACATGTCAAGTTCTGTAAGATGTCTTCTTAAACCCCCTTTCTTCTTGGACTCTCTGTGTGTCACTCTAGCAAGATTTGTTCTACATCTTCAAGAATGTAACTCTTATCCTACGGCATATTATGAATACGTGCTGCTATGACTTGTATGAATTCATTTGCTAGATAGACTCTATTTGCTTCATGTGCAATCCAAAAGCAGAGCACATTATCCTCCAATTTGTGATCCTGTTGTACAGTTATTGGTCCCTAAGTCTTCTTGTAGTCTTTTTTTTTTTTCCTTCTCCTGCTGGTCTTCTACTTTCATTCTTCCCTTTAGGATAACTGAATTAGTATTGGATGTACACTCAAGACTTTCTTCTTTTCATATGTAGGAGTGGATTACTTATCTGTAGCTGCATGGACTGATTTGATGCCAGCTCATCTTGAATTTCTAGAGAGCAGGGTAAGACTATGACGTGATTATAATTTGGGCATACTACTTAGTGCAAAATATGTGGCTATTTATCGTTTTGTGTCTCCATCTTTCAATTTGAACTGTTGTCCTTAACTACCTCCATAGCTTTTATATTTTATGGCGAATTGAAATGTCTTGTTCCAAGTTTGTGACTTTCTAGGAGCGTGCGATTCTAAACAACTGATTTCACTTGAATTCTTTTAACCTAGAAGGAGTTTTAGATTCTACTTTTGTGTGCTATAATCTGTTACAAGTTTCATCTCAAGAACTGAATCCAAGAAGAAATGCATCAGTAGTCAACATTTGGCTCTAAAAGTGCTAGTTTGTTTCAGGAAATCATCGTGGTGGAAGCCCTAAAACTTGATGAGATCCCGCCGGGACTCTATTCCGTCCATTGCTTACATCCAAGGTTGCTTGGTGCTGAGGGATCGCCTATTAGATGCATTCTTATGAAATGATAACTTTGCACGGTAGGTCACAAGCTCTCCTTGACTGCTATCGTCTGAAATAATATTTTCCATGCAATGCAATTTACCAGTAGGCTGTTACTGTGATCATTAGCTTGAGTTACACGTGCACACATTTTAGTTGGTCGATTCCTGCAGTGAAACGATCAGACCCTTGATTATTTATAGTGGAATAATGCAATGTGAAGATGACTGATATTGTTAGTATGTTCTAGCTATCCCGCAGCGAAAAAGTGACACCCCTTGGAGATGTTGAAATTGTAAGTGTAACTTAGCTGGAGCAATCCTGTAAATGAATTTAAGTAACTAGTGGCAGTTACGAAACCCATTCCATATTTGTATTTATTGCTTTTTACCCTTGGTTGAGGTTGGTGATTAGTTGGCCCATAGACGGTTGGTAAAACCAGCAAAGTGTTGAAACATTGTCCGCGCAGAAAGAAAACGGAAAAATTTATAATTTTTTTGAAAATTAAGATCATTTTTTATAACATGATTAATTTATGAATATAATAACATATATATCATAAGTCTTACTTTATTATGAAATTTTAGGTGTTTTGCTATTTCCATCAAATTCATAAGTTGTATAAAAATTGTTAGAGTTGTGCAACTATTGGTCTTTAACAATATTCACGTGAACAAATTGAGATAAATTTAAAATTGATGTAGGGAGTGATAAGTTAAAGAATACTAGTTCATGTAAAGCGCACATTTATTTATCATTTAGTAATTTACATAAAATCTAATTTTATTTCTAATTAAATTATCATTAGAATTATGATTAATTTTTATTAAATACTATTTAAATTTGAATAAGGTTTAATATTTAACAACAGTCCTAATTTTTTAAATTTCTTATATTTAATTTTAAAGTTTTCAAATTTTACAATCATGTCTAACTTTTAAATTGCCTAACTTTATTTATTAAGTTCTTAAAGACGTTGGCAATGAATATATAAATTATAATCCTAAATTGTATTTAGGATTATAATTTATTTTTAATTGTTTAATTAAAAAATTTATATTCATAGATTAAAATTGACATTTAACAATATATAATAGTCACTCAAATATTAAGAATGTTAAAGTAATTTTGACTAATCTTTTTATTTTAATTTTTTAAATATAATTTAATCATTTAATCATGCAATTTTTCAATCATACATAGAATATAAAATTAATATCTACTTTATTTGAATCTAATCATATTAGTTCTCATATATTAGTAATTGATTCTTTTTAGTGTCGTTTGAAAACAATTTTTAAAGTGTCATTCTACCTTAGTCAAGAATTTATCAAGTTAATACTAATCGAGAATAATAAAATATTCTTCCTAAGTATTTCAGGATGATTTATTCGTTTATTTATTTATTTAATTGTTTATTTATTTTATAATTTAGTCCATTAATTTAGTAAGCATAAGTTGAAATTAGAAATTAGAATGCAAATGTTAGAATTTAATTAGAGTATAGTATGGTATTTAAATAGCCTAAGGAGTAGGTAGTCTTTTGATTAAATGAAGAGGGGCAAAATAGGAAGAGCAAGACCAAAAGTAGTCTTGTAATAAGAAGAAGAAGAGAAGAAATCGTGAGAAGCAAAAGAGAGGAGAAAAACGTGAGAAAGAAAGACAAAAGGGAAGAAAACGTGGGAAGCTAGGGAAGGAAGAAGAGAAAAACGTGGGGAAGCTAGAAAAGAGGAAGAATCAACTTACTTAAGGTAAGTTCATCTTTTCTTTTTGCTTGGTAGAAAAACAAAAGAGATTAAGGAGAGAAATGGGTTTGTGTTTGAAGAAAGAAGAGAAGCCATGTTGATTTTTCATGGATTTCTAAACTAGGTTTTGATTTTTCTAGCCTAGATGGACTATGGGTAGGTTAAGTTTAAACTCAATTTTAGCATTTTTGATTGTTGAAGTTTTATGAATTTACATTTGAACTTGGATTGAATGAGAAAATTAGTTTGTTTTAGGAAATCAAGAAAATCTTAACCAAGAGCAAGAGGAAAGGCACAATTGAGTTGGATTTTCTAAACAAATTAGGTGGGTAATGTGTTTATAATTATTGTGTAAATGGGCAAATTTCTTACCTATACGTGTATGTTTAAATTGCTTGAATTTGAATTGTTGTAAATGTTGGAAATTGCCTTATGATGTGCTATTATGTCATGCCTTGAAAGACGCTATGACATTTTGTATATTCCAAAAAGAGGACAAAGCATGAGATGCATGAAAGTGTGAATATATGTGATGAATTGAATTGAGCATAGAATTTTATTGTGTTTGGGTAAGAGAGAAACCATTTCATCATCGTGCACATTGACTAAGCTTTTTTCCGGCTGCCCGCTTGTGGTATATGAGATTCTAAGAACGAACTTATTTTGTTCATGGTGTAAACTTCGGTTTCACCATTTCGATCCATGGAACTCTCAAGTCATTTGTTTGTGCATTTCATTTGACTTGTTGAGCATGATGGAATGTTATGTTTTGATGGATTGTTTATACATGATATGTTTATGTGATAGCATCCTTAACTTTGGAGTCTTAAATTAGAATTGTTGATGATCAATTGCTAGATTAAAATGTGATATGTATAGTTATGAATATAATTATATGCTTGATTTGTGTGGCTCGTTACTAATGACTATAAATATATTAGCCACTGAGCTTATGGCTCAACCTATTATTTTCTCCTCAGGTGCAGAACAAAAAAATCGTTGATCATTGCAAGGCATTTGGAAACTCCAAGATAGCTTCATTTAGTAACTAAGTTAGTTCAATCACTTTTGGGTAGCTTTAACAGCATATCAAACATGAGCATCAATTGTATTTTTGTATTAAGCTAATGATGTATTTGTTGACATGTAATTAAAGCTTGTTCAAACTCTATTTTGTTTAGTAATGAGATCGAGAATTGAAGGAATTTCTTTTGTGTATGTCTATGTTTATCTTGTGGTTGAGTTATTGATGGTTGTGGTTGGAAATAGAAGTGTATGTTAGCATGATTGTTGGGTTTCTGGGTTTCGGAACTGAAGGTTTAGCCGCAGTGAAGCCAAATCTTGGTCGTGGCGAATCTTTCCCAAAGGGTGATTTTGTTTGATTTTTCGTAACTTTACTGCAGCGAAGTTAGACTTTCGCCACGACGTATTTTTCTGAGAGGTTCTTAATTTTGAAATGGGGACTTTGCCGCGGCAAAAGGCTGGACCTTGAACCTTCGCCGCGGCAAACCTCTTATTTTCCCGAAGGGTGCGTTTCGTTCGACCTTGAGACTTCGCCGCAGCGAAGCCAGATGTTGGCCGCGATGAACTTCTCCCAAACGGTCCTTGGAAATCTTGCCTATAGTTCGCCGCAGCGAACTCACCAATTGCTGCCGCTGAAATTTTCTTTAAGAGTGGAAGTTTTTGACTTTCCTTTCGCATGATCCTTACCCAATTGCCTCGAGCGGTCGCCTTGGGATTAGTAACGGGACCCTGGCCCAACAGTACGAGTAGAAGTCATTACTAAAAAACAAGGCAAGATAAAAGAGAACCCTAGATTCTACAAGAAGTCGGCCTGGTTTGAGAGCCATGATGATGATTCTAATGAATTCATTATGATTGGAAAACTTACCGTTCATGTACCATATACCGTTTCATTTATAAAAACTCCCTACTTTATTTGGTAAATCTTATACAAAGAAGGTATGATCCCTCCTAGAAGAGGAGAATACACGGTGTCAATATTGATAACAGAACTAGAAATTTTGGAAAAAGGTAGCGCTAGAAAAGCCAGTTGATGTTATGACATAACAATAAGACCTTTATATATTAAGTCTCTCATCAATAGAACACCAAATTCAAGAGTTTCGGTTGATAATAGGTCAATAGTAAACATTATGCCAACTAAAATGATGATAGCTTTGGGAAAAGATGATTTGAACTTGATCCTAAATGAAGTATTTATTGTTGTATTTAGTGGTGAAAATACTATAACATAGTAAATTCTCCCTGCAAATATTATAGTGGGAGGAAATATTATGATTCGAACAAAGTCTTGTTAGGGTGAGATTAGATCCACTCCAGCTATTACATACCATCGTTTAGTAAAAGTTGATGAAGTAGAAATTGTTAAGTCAATACATAGCCATTTCGTACCAAATTTGATGCGATGGAGGCAAAATTCTATGAAGATCATGTAAAGCTAATACAAATTCAAAATTCATCTTGTTGTAATAAAGGCAAAGAAAAGATCAAAACAGAGTTAGAAAGATTTGTAAAAACTACCAACATTATGTCTGTTCTTAGGCAGATGAAGGTTCCCATTATAGAGGAGCTTGATAAGTGAATTTTCTTCAGGAGAATTATGTGGAGTCTTTATTTGCAAAAAGAAAAAAGATTCAAAGATAAAATTGGAACTAGTGGAACTCTTGAAAGAGTTTGAAGACTATTTTGCTTGGGACTATTTCAAAATGTAGGTGCTTAGTAAAAGGTTGATAGGAAACAAACTTCTAATAGAGTCAAAATTTCACCCTCGCCATTAACTCCCTAGGTAGTGATCCAAAGAAGTTGAGCTAAAAATTAAAGAAGATGTTGAAATTTTGCATAAGGTTCATTTTATTAGACCAGCCATATATACTAAGTGATTAGTTAACATCGTGTCTATAGTTAAGAAGAATGGAAAAATAAGATTTAATGTCGAATTTAGGGATTTAAATGCAGTCACTCTTAAGATGTATAAATGATGTTGATTATGAATCCTTTGATAGAAGCAATGACTAGTCTTTCTTTGTTTTTTATGGCCTATTTTTCTGGTTATAATTAAACTTTATAGTTGAAAATGATAATTGTAAATAGCTTTCAAATGTCTATGGTTAAAATGGACATTTGAGTGGATTGCAATACCTTTTAGTCTAAAGAATGTAGGAGCTAGTTATTAAAGGCGATAAATGTTATCTTTCATGATTTGATAGGCCAAACTTGGAAGTTTATCTACATGATATTATTGTGAAATCAAAATAGAGTGCAGATCACATCCATATGATTTACGAGAAGCATTTCGTAAGATAAGAATGTATAAGTTTGGGGTTAAACCCCCTAAAGTGTGTTTTTTGGAGGAAAAACAAGGAACTTCCTAGGGTTTTTAGTTAATAATAGATGAATTGAGCTAGACAAAATAAGGCACAAGTGATTTTTGAAATGAAATTGCCTTATAATAAGATAAAACTTTAGAGATTTTTAGGCTAGGTGAACTATGTAAGAAGGTTCATTGCTAATTTAGCAGGAAAAACAAAATAATTTTTAGTTATTAAGGTTAAAGAATTCTAAAGAATTACAATGGAAGGAAAGGCATCAGGAGACATTTGATAATATCAATGAGCACTTAATTGAATCTCCAGTAGTGATGCCCCGTCGAAAAGCAATTTCATTAAAGTTGTATGTTTCTACCACATAAGAATCTATTTGATGTATATTAGCTCAGAGTAGTAAGGTCCAAATACTAGACGTCTTAGAAGTTATTTGGCCAAATAATTCGTGCATATAGGATACAATTGAGAATTTCAAGATTTAAGAAGTCCAGACATTTAATACATAATTGACATGTGTTTTTAAAAAATGATAGTACATGAAGGTAGTTAGTCAAGATCGTGGAAGTTGAGAAAATAATAGGAGACAGTTAACTAGAATGTGGGAACTAGGCTGGAAGTTAATTAGTTACATGAGAACTATTTGAGGTAGAAGTCCAAAATGTAGAAGTTAAGAAAATAGTGATAGGTAGTTAGCTAAAATGTAGGGAAATGGACAGTTATAGCCAAAAAATTACTTACAGATGAGAACACTATAAATTCACCAATACCATGAGGACAAGGAAAACTACACACAATATTTGTAATATCTCATTTTTCCAGGATCTGCTTAGGGTTTAACCCTAGATTAAATATTTCATACACATGCATAACATTAGCATTCATACACGAATTGATATTTGTGCACATTACAAGTTAGCATATGCACTCAATTGACTTATTCTGGGGTATGAAAAGTGTTAAGTGATCATGATGTGAATTGTGTTTTGATATGTCTTGAATTTTGGTTTGATTGAATGTCAATTAGAAAATTTGGAATTAAATGTTATGGACTGGGAAATTGATATATTAAAATGTACATTTGGACTAGGACAAATGCCAAGTGGTAGGATAAATTGATACATGAAAAAATTGGATGATTTAGCCTATAATTGAGTGACATTTGGCATGGTTAAATTGGTGACAAATGGACTAGTAATTAAATAACAATTGGATCAATTATTATGTGACAAATGGATCAATTATTGCGTGACATGTGGACTAATTATAATAAGACATATGGACTAATTAATTGGTGACTAATGGTAGCATAGGAAATGGGCAAATGTATTATATGCCTTAAGACATATGGTGAGTTTAGACGTTGACACCTAGCATGTGATGTAGCCAGTTTTTGCAGCAGAGTTTTGCTGCTTCTTTCTTTGTTTCTTCACCGAAATTGCTCCAGCTCTTTTTATGTACTTTTGCTTGAACCCTAGCCAATTTGTTGCATGAAACCCATACGTATATCCGTCACCAAATTGCCAAAAAACTAGCTGAATGTGATTATAAGATTTTTGCTTGCTTGGGAGGACTAGTATAATCTGGAGTTTTGAGCTGAATTGGAAGCCTAATAGGTAAGTAACAATTTGAGTTTTATGGCATGTCAAATGATATAAGAATAATGTTTGAATGACAAACTGATCTAAAAACTCCTGAAATACCCTGTTCATAAGGTCCATGAATGCAGCTGGAGCATTGGTCAGTCC
>JANKOD010029233.1:0-16373 GCA_026284645.1 Erythroxylum acuminatum | reverse complement strand
ATTATGGTTAATGGACCCATAATGGACCGTAAGTCAAACCTGACTATAAAAAGGGTTGTGGTCCCCAAGCCAGATACATTTTTGACATTCTGTCTAAACAAAATTCGTCATTTTTCTCTGTTCCATAAAGAGAATTCATTCAGTTTTTGGATCTTGGCTTGGAAGAACACAAATCCATTAAGTTTTGTTGTTTACGCTTCTGCTATACAAAATAGATCAAGGTTAGTGTTCTTATTTGTATATATATCATTGTTTATTTGATCTGCGCATGATTCTGGTTGATTGTTTGTTTAGAAATCTTAATAATAACCATAAGGCTTAATTTCTTACAGGATTTATTTATTCTAGCGACAGAATAAATAAATCCATCGATGGAATGGTATGTTATCAGTAATGTACCAACAAAAGGTATCGTCCTGTCACTTCTCCAAATCATTGTAACTTGAACCTTGGCTGCATTATATCCTATTTTTCTCTTTAGTGGCATATTTTTAACTTGAAATTCACATTTTATTGAATTTTTCAGTAATAGAATAATATAAATTCAATATGTAACAATATATTGTTGATGCATTAATATATTTATTCATATAATAATCTATTACAAACACAAATTAATTGCTATATGTTATTAATTGTAAATCAAAATCATCATCATCATCTTTTTTCGAAGAATTAGAGTCAAGCTCAGGCTCCTCTTTAGATTTCTTGCCTCCTAATCCTCGTCAGATGAAATTTTAACATATTCATTATTTGGATTGTTCAAAGGTTCATTATCGTCATATATTACATATGAATTTATTTCATAAACATCTTTTTTGAAACCCTTCACTTTGAATTCTCTTATTTTCTCCTTTTCCAAGTAATTCAAAAACACCTCAAGGTTTTAGTTTGCATACAGCCAACCAATTTGATTTATCTCATCGTAAGATAGGAAAAGGGACATAATACACCTGGATTGCTTGCATCGTCAACACGAAAGGTTCAAATTGTCTAAATCTTCTTTGCTAGTTGATTTCAACTAAATTGTATTGACTGTGCACTTTTGTTTCGACATTAGGAATTGGATCAAACCCTTCACAATTAAATATCACATTTTGTTTTATTGGTAATGCAGGGTACTCAATTTCAAGTATCTCAATAATATTACCATAGTAATCCATCATTTCTCCCTGTATGTAAACCCCACTATTTACTGTTATTATGCTATGACCATGATATTCTGTATGAAATTTGTATCCATTAACAAAATATACCATATATGATTTAACAGTTTGCAAAGGTCCTTTCACAAGATCACATATGAACTTGTTCTCATTTGAATTTTCTAAGGCCTACACAAAAAAAAATTTATCATATTAAATAGTATAATGTCATCTAATCACTTTGATATGATAATTCAACCATTTCAATTATTACAAGTGAAACTTACATATTTCTCGAACCATCGAGGAAAGTGTCTTTCAACTTCTTTATTGATATCATCTTGTGTTGTTTCGGGCATTAGCTCTCGTAACCATTTCTTGTATAATTTAAAAGCATTATTGTGTGTTTTAGTTGTGAACAACAATAACTTCAAAAACTCAAATAATCTATTTTAAAATCAACTTCAACTTACTACCTGAAAGGTTAAACCTCTTGATAATTCAATAAAATGTAACCATAGACAACCTTTATTTCTTCTGTCGTTAACATTCTTCTTATTGAACGTCCATATGTTTGTCCTGGATATGTGAAAATGGATAAGTTCCGATCAACATCACCTGTTTTTCCCCATCATTATTACAAGGAAATTTTCTTTCTCTTCTATTCACATGAGGTTCAAAATAATGTGAACAAAATCTACTTGCTTCCTCCACTAAATAAGCATTACATATCAAACCTTCAACTCTATCCTTGTTTTTGACATTTTTCTTAAAGTGATGCAATACATTACAAATAGGTTATTACAATTATGTGATTAAAACATGCTACAACTTTTATTTAAATATTAACTATAATTACTTCTCAAACGGATACATCCATCGATATTGAACAGGACTAGCAAGTTTAGCCTTGTGTCCTAAATGTACAGGTAGATGCTCCATACAGTCAAAGAAGCTTGGAGGGAAAATCCCTTCCAATTTGCACAAGATAATTGGAATTTCCTTTCCAGTTTTTCCATTTCAGCCAACTTTATTTCAAATGATGTTAAGCTTTTGAAAAACAAACTTAATGCTATTATAGCTTCCCAAACCTTATTCAGTAGCAACTCCTGAAATACAATTGGAATTAGCCTTTGCATAAACACATGACAATCATGACTTTTCATCCCAAATAATTTATACTTCCTCATGTCTACACACCTTGCCAAGTTCGAAACATAACTATTGGGAAACTTTAGGCTTTTCAACCATTCACACGAAATTTCCTTTTATTTTTTCTAAAGTGTAACATGCTTTTAGATATTTACCAATGTGAAGATCTTTATCTAACTCATTCCTTCTACAAAAAAGTTTCAAATCAGCTCGTAATTTTACATTGTCCTTTTTCCTCCCTTCAATGTTCATTACGATGTTGAACAAATTGTTAAAATTATTTTTTTCAATAAGCATCACATATAGATTATGATGTATCAAATTATCTTTTCAATATGTCAAATCCCAAAAGATACTTCGTTTTCTCCAACTAAATTTTTTACTTATGCTTTTGTTAACTTCTTCAACTTTAAGTTCTGTAAATTTCAGTAACACTAATTCATCAATTTCCTGCAATATCTCTTCACCAGCTTTGTGAGAGGGAGGAGATGTTTGTACCATCCTATCCTTAATGAAATTTAGTTCATTGCATTTAAATGGATGATCTAGAGGAAGAAATTTCTTGTGGTTGTCAAACCAAGATGTTTTGGGCCCATTAGGAAGATAAAATACATCAGAATCATTGCTATAGTAAGGACAAGCCAATTTCCCTATTGTGCTCCATACAGAGAACATAACATACGTAGGGAAATAACAAATAATCCATATCAAAGCTGCTCTAAAAAATTTTTTATTTAAGAGACACATCATATGTCTCCATACCAAATTCCTAAAGGTGATACAATTCAGAGACCAATAGTTATAAAAAAATATCAATTTTATGCTTTGGATTCGTAAGCCCTGACACAATCACTGTCAAGAACATATATGCCTCATTCACACACATCCATAGAGGCAAATTATAAGGAGTAATTATATTGGCCATGATGAATATTGTTGGTCAGATTGAACAAAAGGGTTGAATTCGTCTGTCAACAATCCAACCTAACATTTCGACATTCAGCTGCAAACTCAAAATTCAGTGAGTGACCATCCTCAATGGCTAACTCAATCACATACACATACAGTTCATAAGATAATTCAAAACATAATATAAACAGAGCAATAAGTAAGTAAGACCATCTAGGTCGACTCATAGTACGTTCTAGATTAGCATTTGCTTACAAGATCTTAAAACGTCTGAATGCGGACGCTTATCCTGCACATCAAAATTATGCAATACACATATTGCACACACATTATTAATCGCACAATCACATAAACATTCGGATTTACACATATGTATATGTGTAATGTACAATGCATGCTCAATGACAACCCCGGATATATTATCAAATTTCACATCTTATCCACATTCTCATTTTATAACTCAATTACTCGTCATTTCATTTTTAGCATTATTTGCTCTCATAATATCAACTTCTAATTCACTTTAACTTGATACCCATTACTCATTTCCTTTGAATCACAACTATAATCATATGAACCCCTTCATTTCCATTATACATATGTCTTTAGTACTTTAATACCAACAATTGATTCACTATTGTTATTCTAACATTATATGATCATACAATATCCAAACTCCCATTCTTTCTTATAAATTCTCTAAAATTCCAGACCTTTGGGTCTATTTTTTCATGGTCATTATGACAAAGAAAATGAAGTAATTTGGAAACACTTTCTCTAGGAAAATGTTCCCAATTGTTTTAAATTTCTAATGAAATCAATATCATTCAATTTGGTTCAGTATTCCAAAAGTTATGCTCCAAATAATTTGGACTGTTCTTAAACTGTAATAGTATTCTATACCCAAATTCAATTAAGATTCTAGAATTCTAGAGATAGAACTGAAATTAGATTTCTTCAGAACAATTGTAGCCCTATGTCTCAAGTTTAATCTCAATTAAGAATCATTCTGTTTGGATAACTAAAGATCAATATATGGCCTAAATACCGAAGCATGTTTAATGAAAATACTCCATTCATCAATTTTCCAGATCTGTTCATCATTTTAGTCCAAAATTTATCACTCAATCTCTGCCAAATGATTTCAGATGGTTATAATTTTTGGTGGAGATGTAAAACAATGCGTTTCGAGTCTTTTGGTTCAAGTCCTATGTCAATTGGAGGTCGGGAGAAGAAGTTATAGCCAAAAGAATCTAGGATGTTCAAAACAGTCTCCAGCTATAGAAGTCACGATCATATAGGAGCATGATCGTGAGTTTCTAATGCATTTCAAATGTCACGATCGTGCTTTTACCATTTCTTTACAAAGTCACGGTCGATTTTCTTCTCTTCTTCTTTTCTTTTTCTTAAACCAACAATTTTTAACTTATTTCTACCCCATTTTCGACTTCCATTAAGCTCTAAACATTCACAAACAATTTCAGAATTCATAAACAAACACAAACAACAAAAACTTAATCTCATTCATGCATGTTCTGCATTTTCTGCTTTTTCCTTCATTTTTCTACATTCTTTCATCTTCTTCCAACACTTTCATTTCATCTCTAAACTCATTTAACTCAAATCATCCACAAACAAATCCAAAATTCCAGATTAATCACAATAATCAACAATTGAACATCATTCACGCATTTTTCACCATTTTCTGCACTTTCCATTTTTCTGCGTTTCTTCTTCTTTCATTTTTCTGCATTTTCATTTCATCTTAATTTATCATTTTAATCCTTTCTATACCACGATTTCACCTTACTCTATGATTTCCTTAATTCTAAACTTAATTTCAGTCAATTTCAAAAATCACCCCAAAAATATCACGCATGCACAGTGAAGACAAAACATCAATTTTTCTCCAAAAATTAGGCACGTTTTCGTTGATCTTTCAACTACAAAAATCATTTTAACACTATCTTATGACTTAGTGCTTATAAAAAAATAAAAAATAACACAGCAAAAATTTCCACATCTTAAACCCATGGTGTTCATAAAGAATAACCATTTTTTGTCATGATTATGAAATGAAAAATAAATCACCATATTTGATTAATATTCTAACACTCATGAGAATTTATGTATTACTTACTTGCTAATACTTCGAATTATTCAAAATCTCAAGAAGCCCTAATTCCTCATGCAACCACGTACATCATCTTGAAGGAGGTTTAGGTTAGGTATTTTAGTGACAGTGAAGGAGGTAATAAAAATAAATAGCAAGTGAGAAATGAAAGCAAGATTTGCGTGGTAAAGGTAAGACAATTTCTGGAAGTAACGAAGTTTCCAGGAGATGAAAAAAGTCACGAAGAAGAAGAATAAGACAAAGTCAAAACAATTAGTTTAGTCTTTCAAGTCAAAAGGAACGTGGGTTTAAGACTTGGACACTTTTCCAATTTCTAAGGCTTTAACTAGTTTCTCCTTTAATTAGTTCAATCATCTCCAATTTTTGCTACAATTGTCTCCAAATTTTCAAAGTCATTTTCTCACAAATTCTAAAGTCATCAATAAAATTTCTTCATTATCATTTGATTCTTATTTCTATTTCCATTCATCAATTTACTTGCCAAGTGGCATTTTTCCTAGTCTAATAATATTCAACATTTTTGAAAATTCTCTTAAAATTCTCCAAAAATTCTAAAATAATAAATACACTCACCAAAACAAATTTTCCATACATCAAAACCACATTTCTAAATAAAAATCACATTTCACATATATAAATCAATTATACTCGGAATATGTCAATGAATGCATGTACAATCATTTTAATGTGTGCAAAAATTCAAATTCACGTGCGTGTATGCTAACATTATGCATGAGCATGAGATGCATTTTTCTTAATCTCTCATTGATCTCACATGTATCATATTTTAGGGTTTTAATCCTTAGTACAGTAACGGGATGTTATATTTCTCCCCTCTTTAATAAAATTCGTCATCGAAATTCTTATCTAATTGATCAGGAAGGCAGGGGTATCATTTCCTCATATACTCCTCCGTTTCCCATTTAGCTTCATCATTCAAATAATTTCTTTCAATTGTCCACAGTCGATAGACTCACTAGGTATGTTAATCACTTATTTAGATATTACACTATCTTAACTGTTTCCCCAATATAATTCAGATTACTCAAAATTTTCACTTCGTTCGTCGACAATACATCTTTGTCAGATCTTATCAATATTTCTTAGCATACTCACATATCACACATTATGAATCTAAGACATCTTTATTGATACTACAAACTCATATGGTAATGGTCCTATTCACACAATAATTTCATATGGACCAATTCATTTCTGGTTTAGCTTACCCTTTTTCCTAACCTGAGCACATCTTGCCAAGGTGATACCCTCAGAAGCATTTCATTTTTCACTTCTCTTCAGTGTTAATACACTTAACTCGTGTCTATCTCACTTTATTCCAAATCTTTGGTGTTGACCCACCTAATTCATTCGTCTTTCTTGAGCCACTTAATTTCTATTACAGATTCATTTCACTCATCAACAATATCTTGAATCAATTATGGCCTTCAACCATTTTTAGGCCTTCTTCCTTTCAATGTAAGGGCAAACAACTCTTTTTGTCGTATAATGCCTCATACAGTATTCTAATGATATCACTGTGATAAAAATTGATATGCTTAAAGTCAATTAGAACTATACATTGATCTCATGTTCCTATGAACTCAAAAATATATGCTTTAAGCCTATCTCCAACAGTTAAGACTGTTCACAACTCATACATACAGTCACTTGTTTCTACATCCTTAGCCCTTAAGTACTATTTCGGCGTATTCCTACTAGGATGTATAGCTTAGGTTGTTATTTGTGCTTTCTCTAATAATCTCTTTTCTTAGTCATCTTTATCGGGTACACATATTTATTATTATAACCACAAAGTATCATTTTCCAATTCAAACCCAAATTTTAGATTCGTTTTCAATTTCCTCAATAAGATTCACAATTTTGGAACCTCTCTTCGGGCTTTGCTAATCTTTTCATGTGAAACTGATCTTAAATTCGTTAGCTAATAGTACTTTGATTTGCCCAAAATTCAACTTAACATTCTATGCTCTTCGTTGCACTATATTTGGTAACCTCAATATCTAAATTTGTGATACACTGCTATTGAATTTTCTATTCAATGCATCAGATTACAACACTAGCTTTACTGAGAAATACTCATTTACACAACCTTAATCTTTCATTAATTCTATCCATTGTCTTGGTTTTATATTCAATCCTTTTGTACTTGATAATTACCTCAAACTTAAATGATCTGTATAAGATTCGAAATGTCTTTGTACACATAATGTCTCCAAGCTCTCAAACCAATTACTGTTACAGCAAGTTTCAATTTAGATATCAAATAATCAACTCATGAGACTTTAATTGTCTCTATGCTTATGAAATCACTTCATTATGCTGCATAGATTACATCTTAATCTTTGGTACGAAACATCATTGTATATTACATAACTTCCAAATCTAAATGATATATTTAACATCGGTGTTACAAATCCTCAAAAATTTCTTTGCATTCATCACTCATACAATTCTCACTTTTTTTCTCAGACATTTTTGTCAAAGGGCTAAGATCAGTAAAAACTCTTTAACAGTCTTTGGTAGTATCCAATTTCTAGCTATTTCTAGAGAACTCCGGATCTCTTATATATGCCTTGGAGTCTCTCACTTCATCATTATCTCCACTTTCTTTGGGTCTCTCAATATGCTATGTTTAGATACCATACGACCCAACATGTTATTCGATTAAGCTAAGATTCACTTTTATTAAACTTAGCATATAATTGTTTCTATCTTCATGATATGTAAAATTTCCTCAAGTATTCAAAATCTTCTTCCCCACTTTTCGAACACATTCGATATATCATCTATAATCATAGTCACTAATTAATCCAAACAAAATTGAGACACTTTATTCTTCAATACTATGATACTATCGAGGCATTGTTAACTCAATGTGCCCATGATTAGTTCTCGTAATTCCTTAAGTAACTAATTCCTCAATGAGGTAATATTATCTCATGCTATTTTCAGTTTCACAATTGACTTCTTTTCTCGAATGATTTTCTCCATTCATTCGATTTCCTCTGATTTTACATTGACTTATTCAAATGTCTATTCATTCATACTAGTTTCTCCACACATTTCAATTTATTTGCAATCTTTACTTCCTGTGTTAGTAACACATTCATCAGATCTAATTTGTATCTCCTGTACACATTTGTATAGAATATAATGTGGACCTAAATTCTCCTCACATTAGTAAAAGTATCGCTTCAAATTTAAGAATCCAATCACATAGTTGGATACTTTACATAAAATAAAACACATATACTCTTTATAGCATATTATACCTGATGCCTGAGTCTCGGTTAGAAATAGGACTCCAATATTCACTTCTGCCTCATTAGATATTCATTTCTAATTTGTTTTTTCATTGATCATTCTTAAAATAAACCATCTGGTCTACTTAACCTAATTCGGTAAAATTCTTCTTCTTCAAAGAAGACTTCTTGCTACTATCTTCTATATTGTTTATGTAATCTTTATCAATCAACTGTTATCATCGTTGCATTATCAGCCATTCTTAATACCTCAAGAAGATCGATTTCTATCGTTCTTACTAGGATATAATGTTCTAATTACCAAAACTCGATGAAGTAGTAGACATGATTATTGTTACATATGCTTAGATGTGTATCCTCAAGATCATCCCATTCTATCCAGAAATATATTTCCGACTACTCACGAATTTACATCTTACAAAAGTAATACTTTGATCTCAATTGATTCTAGACAATATTTCTCTCTTTATTCCTGCCACGATTGAGTTATCCCTACCACGATTGTGACATAAACCTATTTTTGTCAAGCCACCATCGTGCTTTGCACTTTCTTCCTCGCATTAACACATATACTAACATCAATTCTATTCCAATTTTCCAAAATTTACCTCTTATAATGCTACATCATTTCATAATAATTCTACTACCATATTGAGTTCATTTAACTCTTCTCATTTGATTCATCACCTTGTTCTTAATCTCATTCTTACATAAAATCGTATCTTATATGCATTTCTAACTTTCTCCTTACTACACATCATTCATCTCATGTAAAGTCATTTATGATCCTTACTACACATCATTCATCTCATGTAAAGTCATTTATGTCTACTTCATTACCCTTTTATTCTTTCCTCATTTCAATATCATCTTCCTATTGTCATTTATTCCATCTTCCACATGTATATCCTCAATCAATTTAGAATTATAAATGTATAATCATCATATAATTTTGATCTCAATTCCATTAATATATTCTTATGGTGGATCATAACTCTTATCATGATAATCAAATAACCATTCTAAGCCCAATTTCAGCCTCTCAAGATCATAAAAATTCTTTTTTCATTTAGCTTTGTTTATACACTTTAAGTCTTGCCATTTCTACCTTAGTTCTATTTTCCTCATCAGTTTATGATAATGTATTAATATCTATTTCACATTCAAGGATATACCATTATAGTACAATATTGGTGTCATGTTTGATGATACAACCGCAAATACAAATGTAGTGAATCTTTATCTATCATACTGAACCATATACTATCTTTCATTTCTAGATATCCATGAGCTTTCATTTTTTTACACTTAGACAGATCATCATTCTTCTCAGTATTTCTATCAGCTCAAACTCTTAACAAATGCTCATGCGTGTGACTCATACTCATGCGACTCAAACTAGGGATCAGTTTCTACTGCCTGCTATGACATGACTAAAATGCATGTAACTTGACACATCTTTCGAAAAATGCCCATGTAAGATACTAAATCTGGGCTCTAATACCAAATTGTAGCACCCACTCTCGCAAGACACATGCCCGACATCCTGAGTGATGTCCGAGTACATACCCCGCAAGGGTAGCATGCTAGAATAATCAATCAGTCAAACACTCGAAACTCAGTACAAATTTTCCAAAAATATCACACGCGCATGCGGAAATCAATAATCAAATTTGGGCCCATACTGTTATTTCATAGACATCGAAATCATAATTATTAATACACTTATTGATCAATCTCTTTTGCGAAACATTCCAATTTGGAAAATGGTTACGTACAAAAATATTTTCAAATACACATGATACAAAAATTGCAGAATACATTCTTTCATACAAAATTAATGAAAATACTTATGCAGACGCGAACTGATCCCGACCTCTATCTCTTACTTGAATGCAGTGGCTATACTCCCGTTAGCCTAACGGGGTAACTCTTCTGAGCCTGAAAAAAATATTGCAAATTTTGGGTGAGTTTTTGCAAACTCAGTGAGTGACCATCCTTGATGGCTTACTCAATCACATACATATACAGTTCATAAGATAATTCAAAACATAATATAAATAGAGCAATCAGTAAGTAAGACCATCTAGGTCAACTCATAGTACGATCCAGATTAGCATTTACTTCCAAGATCTGGAAATGTCTGAATGCGGACGTTTATCCTGCACATCAAAATTATGCAATACACACATTGTACACACATTATTAATCGCACAATCACATAAACATTCGGTTTTACACATATGTATATGTGTAATGTACAATGCATGCTCAATGACAACCCCGGGTCTATTATCAAATTTCACATCTTATCCACATTCTCATTTTATAACTCAATTACTCATCATTTCATTTTTAGCATTATTTGCTCTTATAATATAAACTTCTAATCAACTTTAACTTGATACCCATTACTAATTTCCTTTGAATCACAACTATAATCATATGAACCTCTTCATTTCCATTATACACATGTCTTTGGTACTTTAATACCAACAATTGATTCACTATTGTTATTATAACATTATATCATCACACAATATCCAAACTCCCATTCTTTCTTATAAATTCTCCAAAATTCCAGACCTTCAGGTCTATTTTTTCATGGTCATTATGACAAAGAAAATGAAGTAATTTGGCAACACTTTCTTCTAGGAAAATGTTTCAAATTGTCTTAAGTTTCTAATGACACCAAGATCATTCAATTTGGTTTATTATTCCAAAAGTTATACTAAAACTAATTCGGATTGTTCTTAAACAATAATAGTATTCTGTACCCAACTTTAAGTCAGATTCTGGAATTCTTGAGACAGAATTGAAATTTGATTTCTTCAAAAAAATTGTATCCCTATGTCTCTAGTTTAATCTAAATTAAGAATCATTCTGTTTGGATAACTACAGAATAATATATAGCCTAAATATTGAAGCTTGTTTAATGAAAATACTGCATTCATCAATTTTCCAGAACTGTTCATCATTTTAGTCCCAAATTTATCACTCAATCTCTCGCAAATGATTTCATATGGTTATAATTTTTGGTGGAGATGTAAAACAATGTGTTTTGAGTTTGTTGGTTCAAGTCCCATGTCATTTGGAGGTCGGGAGAAGAAGTTATAACCAAAAGAATCCAGGATGCTCAAAGCAGTCTCCAGCCACACGATCGTGAGTCTCTAACGCATTTCAAATGTCACGATCCTGCTTGTTGCACAATCGTGACTCTCAAACTCTTCAGAAAAGTATCGTGCCTTTTCTAGTTCTTTACAAAGTCTGCACGACCATGCTTTTCTTCTTCTCTTCCAATACTGCGATTTTCTTCTCTTCTTCTTTTATTTTTCTTAAACCAACAATTTCTAACTTATTTTTACCCCATTTTCGACTTCCATTACGCTCTAACATTCACAAACAATTCCAGAATTCATGAATAAACACAAACAATAAAAAACTTAATCTCATTCACGCATGTTCTGTGTTTTCTACGTTTTATTTCATTTTTTTGCATTCTTTCATCTTCTTCCAACACTTTCATTTAATCTCTAAACTCATTTAACTTAAATCATCCACAAACAAATCCAAAATTCCAGATTAATCACAATAATCAACAACCGAACATCATTCACGCCTTTTTCACCATTTTCTGCACTTTCCATTATTCTGCGTTTCTTCTTCTTTCATTTTTCCGCATTTTCATTTCATCTTAATTTATCATTTTAATCCTTTCTATATCACGATTTCTTTTTTTTGGGTAAATTATATCACGATTTCACCTTACTCTATGATTTCCTTAACTCTAAACTTAATTTAAGTCTATTTCAAAAATCACCCCAAGAATATCATGCATGCACAGTGAAGACAAAAACAAAGCGTACATCAACTTTTCTCCAACAATTTTCTCCACTAATTTATGCACGTTTTCGTTGATTTTTCAACTCCAAAAATCATTTTAACACTATCTTATGACTCAGTGCTTATAAAAAACTAAAAAATAACACATAAAAAATTTTCACATCTTAAACCCACGGTGTTCGTGAAAAATAACCATTTTTTGTCATGATTATGAAATGAAAAATAAATCACCATATTTGATTCATTATCTACCACTCACGAGAATTTATGTATTACTTACTTGCTAATACTTCGAATTATTCAAAATCTTAAGAAGCCCTAATTCCTCATGCAACCACGTACCTCATGTAAGATTTGCGTGGTAAGGGTAAGACAACTTCTGGAAGTAACGAAGTTTCTAGAAGATGAAGAAAGTCACGAAGAAGTAGAATAAAACAAAGTCAAAACAATTAGTTTAGTCTTTCAAGTCAAAAGGAACATGGGTTTATGGACACTTGTCTAATTTCTAAGGCTTTAACTAGTTTCTCCTTTAATTAGTTCAATCTTCTCCAATTTTTGCAATAATTGTCTCCAAATTTTCAAAGTCATTTTCTCACAAATTCTAAAGTCATCAATAAAATTTATTCATTATCATTTGATTCTTATTTCTATTTCCATTCATCAATTTACTTGCCAAATGGCATTTTTCCTAATCTAATAATATTCAACATTTTCAGAGATTCTCCAAAAATTCTAAATTAACAAATACACTCTCCAAAACAATTTTTCCATACATAAAAACCACAATTCTAAATAAAAATCACATTTCACATATATAAATCAATTATACCCGGAATATGTCAATGAATGTATGTATAGTCATTTTAATGTGTGCAAAAATTCAAATTCACGTGCGTGTATGCTAACATTATGCATGAGCATGAGATGCAATTTTCTTAATCTCTCATTGATTTCATATGTACCGTATTTTAGGGTTCTAACCCTTAGTATGGGAACGGGATGTTATAGAAATAATACATATGCTTTCAGGATACTAATTTTTGTTTCATAGAACGCTTTCTAGGTTTGAACCTAAATTGACCACAAAATTTGTACTCTTGTAATTCTACATTATCTCCCCTAAACAACAGACATCCAAAATTGCAATAATCAATTTTTTTAACTGGCAAACCAAGACCCCTAATAAGTTTCTTCATATTGTAGAAATTATCAACCATTGTATTATCATGAGGCAATGATTCATTATACCAACTAAGAATTTTATCCAAACTTTGATTAGAAATATACGCAATTAAAGATAATTGAGTCATGGTCTCACAATTTGGCCATTATTCATAGTCAGCTGATTTTAGCAAGTCAAAAAACTTTTTGCATGCGGGTTTGGTTCTTCTTCAAGATTCTCTATATTTTCCTGAAAGGTGCAACTGGCTACATCATAAACCATTTGGGTGTAAGGATTTTTAGTTGCACCCACATTATTTGTTATAAATCCAGTCCCCCCTTTAAATCTATCCACATTTGTTAATGAGTTTACTTTGTTACCCTTTGAGGTGCTACAGATTAATAGCTTCCTATGTTGTGTCCACTCAAAATAATTTAGAACAAACCCTTTTCCTAACAAATGGAGATTCACTTCATCAATAAGAATAAAACAGATATGTTTACACTTTTTACATGGACATATAATCTTTGGAACATCCATATATGTAGGTTGAGAGTATGCATAGTGAATAAAAGCTTCAACTCCCTCAACAAACTCAGGATTAATGAAACATCGAGAGATAATCGTCTATACATCCAAGATCTATCAACATTACTCATTAATGCAAAACTATTATTTTAAAAAGTGATTTCATAGTTAGTATCCTTAATTTCCCCTAAGCTTATAGAACATTTAATCTTTACTTTACAGAATAAACCCTAAGTTTTTACAGGTCTCTGACCATTTCCTTTCCAAATTGAAACCAACCTATCCCACCATATGAGTTCACAATTAGAAAAGTCAACATATGTGAGTATCAGTCAAATAAAACAATATGCTAACCAAGAACTATGGTACGTGGCATTGTTTAGACCTATGAATCGAGAAAGCAAGTTCTCGTTGTGACTTTTAGGCTCGTGGAAAAATCACCGATAAGCCTCATAGGAGCTGCATCGCGAGTTTCCATCCTATATAGCATCCTAGGGGTGTATTATACCTCAAATCATCCATAATTATACAAACTCATTCGACATATAGTAACTACTTCTGTAATTCATACATCTAGCCATCAATCATTCTAACAATATTCCAAACAACAACATACAAAACCAAGATAACTATGTTTGCATTAATCACCTACAAGTTGATTTCCAAAGTTTGATTTTAAACAAAGACTATGGTACGTGGCATTGTTACACCCTATGAATCGAGAAAGCAAGTTCTCACTGTGACTCCTAGGCTTGTGGAATTTTTCACTGATAAGCCTCATAGGAGCTGCATCATGGGTTTCTAGCCTATATACCATCCTAGTGGTTTATTATGCAAAGAATTGTAATGTCAATTACGTGAATTTCTTATATTAATACTTTTATGTTTCAATTTAAACAATGCCTACACATAAATACTTAGACTACTAAACCCCAGCTTAAAATCTCATCAATCATTGTTATAGGTAAAATTCCAAAGAACAACACAAAATTGATCACATTGTAGACATTACTTAGTTGAACGACTTACCTTGATAGGCGAACAATCGTAAACTACAAAGAAGACGAATGAGGTTGGACAATCATCGATGCTCTTCAACACAAAACACGCCCTATAAGAAATACAATAAAAAAATATAAAAGTTAAGGACCATACCATTGGAAAAGCTAATTTAATCACTAGCCTATGAGATGTAGATGAATGAATTACATGAAAATGAGCTTACTTCAACAAGAAGAGGTGATTTTTAAATTCTCTAAGGAGAAGGAAAATTATATATAAGACCTATATAAGTGAGAGTGATGAGGATGAGCTATACATTGGAAGTGGGGCTATGAGAGGCGCAACTTTCTTTAAGCTTAAGCACTCCATTTTGAATTGACCAATTTGTGGTCCAACAGGAAGCGTTCTTTTGTGTTATGTCTTTATTATTTTATTACTTTTAGTTTCCTATAAAAGGGATCATTGTGACCAAGCCTATGCAGTTGAATATATTTTGGTGATTGAGTTTGTAGCACCCCACTCTTGCAAGACACGTACCTGACATCCGTGGTGATATCCGAGTACGTATCCCACAACGGTGACATGCTAGAACGATCATTTAGTCTAAATTTATTACAAAACTTTTGTTTCTCTAAAACAAGGTACACGTAAATGAAAATCACTAATCAAATCGGCCCTTGTTCTTTAAAAACATTTCCATTCACAAGTTACAACTGTTACAAACATTAGTATTCAGCAATAATTTGGGCCCATTTCAGATACAAAACACTTGAAATCATAAAGTCATTTGTACAATTTTTGTGGAACATAATTCAAATATAAAATCACTGAAGACATATGCAGGTGCAAACTGATCCCGACCCCTAATCCACATCAGACTTCAGTGGCTATACTCCATTTAGCCTAGCTGAAAATTCCTCAAAACCTGAAAAGCCACATTGCAAATTTTGCTGAGTTTTGCAAACTCAGTGAGTGAACCATCATTGATGAGTTCACCGGATTACGCATACACGTCACATATATCACAATTAGTCATTCAAAGATATTCATATAACATGGCATCTCATATGATCACACATTTCACGTAGCCAAGTACAGCAACAGTTCATACTTCAGCTTTGCAAATCATTTAACGAATTTCAATCTTATAAGAATGCTATATGCATGAGACTCACATTCGTTCTTATTGTTGTGACTGAGTGCCTATCACA
>JANKOD010029151.1:12500-16403 GCA_026284645.1 Erythroxylum acuminatum | reverse complement strand
AGAGGATGCAAGCGTTATCCGGAATGATTGGGCGTAAAGCGTCTGTAGGTGGCTTTTTAAGTCCGCCGTCAAATCCCTGGAATTCAGTTAGATAGGACCAGGACCCGCCTTTTGTTGCCCGTGCCCGGGGAATCCGCTCTTCAAGATCCAGATCCCATGCTCCGCTTCGGGTCTGTCAGGGTAGGGGCAGGGTGGTCGTCGGTATTGCCTCTTCTTCCGTTAGCAGGGGTTCCTCCAGTCTCCAGTCCCTGCCTGCTGGTTGAGGGAGGAGAGAGACGGAATCCATACGGGCTACGTGAGTGAACTCACTGCATTTGGTCAGCAGGTGAGGAGCAAAATCAGAGAATCATTGGAAAGCCTTTATCTAGTAGTTCTGCCCCGAACTACTTCACTACCGTCTCCCCGTCCGTTCCTGAATCACTTCGCTTTACTTGCTGAGGGAATATAGGTAGTCATTTGAATACTGTCAGAACATTGGGTTTAAGGCTCGAACGAGACCCGAGCCAAATAAAGTGAACTCGGAGGCACGGCCCATTGCCGGAATGGCGAAGGCAGTCTTTGCAAGTAGAAAAGAGGTCTGGAAGGACCTGCTTCATGGCCGTTCTCCTAGATTACTTCAAAGGAATCCAAAGTAAGATTGGGCTTTCTGCTCTTGATCACAGCTCGGTCCACTGCCCGAAATGCGTTATGCATCATAGACGAGAAGGTAAGGTCCCGTGCATGGTGCCAATGATTAGCACCACAGAAAGGACAGAAACCATATCAGCCTTGCAGCTGAAGCGAGGCCCTTCCTCCTTCCTTCTTTTACGGAACTAGTCTCACTCGAGGAGCAGGCAATCCACTGCCCAACGGATCGGTTGAGCAAGTGTTCAACGAGTTTGCAGACATCATGCCGGAGCAGTTGCCAAAGGCACTTCCACCTAGACGCGCGGTAGACCACCGGATCGAGCTGGAGCCGGTAGCCTGCCAGCATTTTCGCCATATAGAATGATTCCGAACTATCGGAACTAAGAAGGCAGCTCAAGGATCTTATTTTCGCAGGCTACATCAGGCCATCAAAGCGTTGGGGCACCGGTTCCAAAGCACGACGGAAGTCGTAGCCTGTGCATTGACTATAGAAACCTCAACAAAGTCAAATAAAGAACCGATTTTGATAGCCGACCTCTTCTTCATCCGTGATGGACGTTGCAGATCAAAAGTAGAAAGATGCAGTTAAGGAGATCATCGCCACCACGGCACAGTCTAAAAATGAAGATCATAGGAGCTAGAAGAGGCCATATGATGACAGCGTGGCCAAGAAAGCATTCCTGCGAGACTACGTCCCTCCGAAGTTTGATACATTGGACGGGACTGGTGATCCAAAAGAACATATCGCTCATTTCGAGCATTTAGCACAATTTAAGACACAATGCGTTGAGATCGCTCAACATAACATAAAAAGCTGCTTATCAAGCAGTTCCCTAGCTCGCTCCGAAGGAACGCTTTCCGCTAGTTCTCCAGACTGAAAGCGGGATCTATTAGGTCCTGAGACACGTTGTTTGAGTTATTATGCTCCTGATTTCGTTCTTTGAGGAACGGAAGGAAGATTGACGGCGTAGTCAAAACCCGAGGAGTCGGTTGAGCTATGGAACGATTCCGTTTATTAGCAAGCCTTTCTCCCACGAAAGAAGTTAGCAGAATCTATCCCAAATTGGTTGAAATGTGTATTTCGGTAATCCGCATTGAATTGCGCTCGGGCTTGATTATTGCTGGAGGCCCTACTACTTTCGATGAACTCTCTCAACGTGCTACTGGAAAAGCGGAAGAGCCTAACCTGATTGAACGACGCGCATATGCTAATGTTGCAGATATCAGTCGGAGACCTCCTAAAGGTAGCAAAGACAAAGGGAAGAAAGAAGGTCATCGAAAGGATTTGCACTTTGACATCAAGAAGAGCTCAAAGTCAAACGAGCCCTTTTTCTTTATATAGGATATAGGCAATGATATGCTGAAATTACCGAAGTCTGACTACCAACCCGAAGATGGAGATGATCAATGGTTCTGCCGTTATTGCAGGAAGAAAGTAATGTCCCAATCCCCAAAGCTACAAGAAACCCGAGACTACAACAACCGCTGCCCGAGATAAGACTTTTTTGCGATGCGGCGTGATTCAAATTTCTACGCCTTCCGATCTCGCATTCGACGATCGGGAAAATAACAAGAGATGGGAGATTTATCGTATAGAAGAATCGATCCGCGGACCTATTGATTGACCATAGATGCGAACCGATCGACTGCTATCTAAGAGAATCAAAGTCGTTCTTATATCGTTCAAGGGCAAGGGGATTCAATGTAGCGGCTTGCCTAAATCTCGTATTTCCCACGTAGTCCGTCGGTCAAAGCAACGATTCTCTTCTCAAAGTAATAGAAAGATGATTTTTATTTTTCTGGTATGTAACTCCGCGAGCTAGGAGCGCATCATCGGGACAGGACGAAAACGAACATAGGATCATCATCATGGCCCTTTTCTTGTTTCTTTTGTTTGTGTACGGTCCGTTGTGTGTTTTTTTTTTTAAGGCTTATCCGGGGACTGCTGCTCTGGGGCATCCAATTCCTCTTCTTGATTTTGCTGCTGATCTCGCATCGAGAGCTGCTCCTTCTGATTCTTGTTTAGGGTCATCAGATGATCCTCCGACTCCCAGAAATCGGTCAAGCGGGGGCTGCCCTCTCCAACCAGTCGAGTGTCTTTTCGATCCTCGACTCACCTCTCTATCTATAAAAACCCCTCCCCAGAGGAGGGCAGAAGCTTCAGGATGAGTATGTCCTGGATTCCCGGATTCATTCTCCACGATCTACCATGGAATTTTCGGAATATACAAAAACATTCTAGGAGAGGGCTCGTAATGCTCTTCTCAAAGATCAAAAGGTGCTGAAGTGGCAGGATAGGGGGGGTCCGCAGGTTTTTGTGAAAGGGATGCTCTTATCATGTTATTGCTGAAAAGAAAAACCGAATTCTGATATTGGATGTCAATTCATCTACACTTCCATTCCTTGTAGAGGAAGGCTAACTGCTTGCTGGCTGGGAGCTGTATGAGCGGTAACGTCCACGTACGGTTCCGTGAGAAGGGCGGTGGAAGCAAGCTACCTTGTTGTACCTCACTCTCGTCTTCAATGGGGTCTGCTCTTTTTTTTTTGGGAGAGTATGCCAATATGATCTTAATGAGGTGCGGGACTTTGCATCTGACATTCGTTGGACTTCCCCCTTCGGGAGCCTGCGTCCCGGCGTTTTTGTGCAATAAACCCCTCCGGCTGAAGACTAGTGGTAGGTGGTCCCGCGGAGCTTTCGGAGAAGGGTAGCCTAGTGTGTAAGCACAGCAATGAACCGCGGCGAACCCTCAGACGACCTATCTAAGATTAGGGGGGGATCCTCAGTAGTGGTGACCCTTTCACTCTTCCACGGGCTGAAACATGTACCGAATGCTCATACGGGAAAGTTGACTCCTGGTCCTATCGAACCAGATATTGTCTAAACAAGTCGCAGGGCGTGGATCAAAACCTGGGGGTTGCTCTGAAAAATCCTTTCTTTCTCGTCCACTCAGGGGGGTGCGAACACACCTGCGCGGATTACAGGTGACGGTTACAAGAATGGCGGGGAAGTTAACAGTACCCGACGATATTCAGGGATGGATGTAGACCCATCGGGCAGGGAAAATCATTCCGGTCCTGGGAGAGGTGGCGACCATTCTCAAGAACCAAAAAGACTGAGCTGAGGGAAGCCCTATGAGTCACTGAAACGACGGCAGGAGGGCCCTTGATCTATCATCAATAGAGGGAGCAAAAAAAGGGCTTTGCTCCCCTTTATAAGATGAAGAAAGAAATAAGGGTCAAAGTTGAGACCGCTCACAGTAGTTCTACCTATAGAAA
>JANKOD010029151.1:0-2500 GCA_026284645.1 Erythroxylum acuminatum | reverse complement strand
CTTGTTTCTAAATACTAGTTGGTAGAGTTCCTTCCTTCTCTTGCAGGTTTGCTATAAAATGAAATGAATATAAAATTACCTCGATCTGCTGATGGGCGGGAAGCTTTCAATCGACTACATCTGTGGAATATTGAATGTAAACGCCCGGGCACCCATATAAAAAGATTGTTTATCCGTTCTAGAGATAGAATTCGGGAGTCAGTTGAGTTGGAAGTCTTCATCCTGCCCTCCGTTTTCGTGCAAATCGCTGGCCACTTTCGAGATCGAATACTTTACCAGCTAGGGATACCCTATCAAGAATGGAACAGCTTGGGAGAAGGAGAACCCTTTCTTTGAAGAAATGGCACAATCTACCAAAAAATTCTTGTAAAGCATATTTCTATTGACCCAACACGGAATATCGACTCTCAAGGAAGTCCCCTCGAATGGTCTCTTTGTCTATCTAGGGTTTCATGCAGCTGGGAAAGTCGGAGATGCACCTTCCTTCTTTAGATTGTCCTACCTTGGAACTAGAGCTTCAGGAACTGTGGATGTAGGAGAATGCGAACCAATACCAAGAAATAGGGTGTCACTACGTGCGAACATTTTTATATTAAACAATTTCCCGCATCATCGTTCATACCGGATAGTCTCAAGGTTCAAATCTACCGGTCTGTTAGGATGCCTCAGCTGCATGCATCACCGCACTTCCACTTCCCGTCCGACTTGCATGTGTTAAGCATGGGAAAAAAGAGAAAGAACAAGTTTCATTTTCCCCGTATTTTTGGTATAAAGTCAATTTCCTTTCCTAAGTGAGAATTCAAATCCATTTTTTTTAGAAAACCCCGTATTTTTGGTATAAAGTGCATTTTCCTTCCTAGACGAAAATTCAAATCCATTTTTTTTAGAAAACCCCGTATTTTTGGTATAAAGTCAATTTCCTTTCCTAAGTGAGAGTTCAATCGTGCCATTCTTTCATTTTCCCCGTATTTTTGTCCATTTTTTTGAGAAAAAATTCCCTACTTGAGTTTAGGCCCAAACTTTATGTCCAACTGAATGAGGCGCTATCAGCCCTTTTTTCACTGTCATAGGCAGCAATCGTCATGCCCGATGGGGTGAGACTTGACTCTCGGATGTCCCAGATATCGGAACGTGGAACATGGGCAAAGATTCAACCCCAGTCTCGATCAGGGAGGGAGGAAGAGCAAAGCGAGAGAATGCCACTTTTTACACTTAGTTTAGGCAACTCATTCCCAGATGCTAGTGGTTCCATTTCTGTCAATCGAGGAATGCAAGCAGCCAACTATGATAGCTGTCAATAGCTCTCCGATGGGCCTAGATGCCCGATCAGGATATGCCTGAGCTTGAAGCCCGGAACTCACTTTTAGCTTATCCATCAGCAGACGGGTAGCGCACACTTCTTGTTGGTTAACTCCTATTTGAGTGTTTTGTCCCCCGCCTGCCCTGGAACCAAAAAGTAAGAGATGCTTGCAAGTCTCCCTGCAGCGGGTTATGACATAACATAAGGGAGGTTTCATCCTTCATTAATAAAGGATCGAGGTTTTGTATCGGACCACCATATGGGAAAATTCCTCATGCTTGCCCGAAAAGTCACCGAAGTTGCGATACATTGCCTCTTTCTGCCTCAAATAAAGGAAGAAAACAAGGACACGAGATTCTTTCCCAGGCTAGGACGTGCTGCTCAAATCGCTCCTCTCCTTTCAGTCGAGTCATTCTGATCCCTCTCTTGTCCGACTTGCATGTGTTAAGCATGGGAAAAAGGACTATACCATAATTGTTACCCTTTAGAGTCAATATACCTGTGTCGTTCTACTGCTGATGTCACTGACATTCCCTGGGCGGACGAGAGACCTCTCATAGCAGTAGGGAGTCCAATAGGATTCCAATAGGGTAGCGACAACTGATATCTATCAGGGAAAACCCATAGGTTGATCTCTACTGTTGAAAATAAACACAAAAATGACCAAAATGAACGGAAATGCCATGTCTAAAAATTGGGTTGCTCAGTCGTTGAAAGATTATCCTAGAAAAGAATCAGACAAACTTGAACTTATACGCTTTTTGACTGAGTTTTACGAAAAAGAACTATTGAGATAGAGTTGCCTACTCGGGCAGATATTCAAGCTCTGCGTACGAAATGCTCTGACTTGGAAAGGAATTGAATGCCGGCTAAGGCTAACTGAAATCAAATAACTGATCATGTCATGGAAGGGAAAAATTAGACTTCTAAATGAGTTGGTACCGGCCTCTTCCTTTATGTATATGGTCTCACGATCACGATGTGCAAAAATCTTTTTACAATTAATCACATGTTATGTTCCTAGAGGTGGACCACTAATTGGATCGATGAATGATCCCCTTTTTGGCTCACTCTTGGCACCTTTCTCAAGGAAACTTCCTAAAGAAAACAGCCTTCAGGAAGCTACTTTCCCTGGTCACTTTTTTCCATTCTCAAGCAATAAAAGCGAAGCGGCCTGACATGTCCATTAAATCATGTTTT